>JAHLJT010002406.1:140943128-141019271 GCA_031308135.1 Acheta domesticus | reverse complement strand
TTACCTATAGTTGCACTAAATGGCAGTAACAACGAAAATCTTTAACTCAAACATATTAAAAAATGGCAGGAGAAAATAATTAACAATAATAAATAAATCTTCTCTAAAGACAATCATTTCAAAAATCGATATAAAATACATGGACACATTTTTAACTGTTCAACAATGAATTTATTCCCCATTTTGTACATTCAAGAATTTAATGTCAACTTCCGAAGGGTAATTAAACATTAATTAATTAAGACTAATTAAAAAATTTCGCGGAACCAAACATCACAAATTATTAAACAAAGTTCCTAGTCCAATGTCATTTCTACCTGCAGTCAAATAGTAATTGCTGTTTTTCCTGCTAATTATAGTATTAATGATAGATTAGTGTCTAATATGCTTAAGAGTCCTAAAACCTGACGCAACAATGTTTCTCGGAGACAACATTTTTCTAGCTGACCCCGGCAGACGTTGTTCTGCCCCTATATCTCTCTTTCTCCTTCCCTATCTCTCTTTCCCCGTCTCTCTCTCTCTCTTTCTCCGTCTCTCCTCTCTTTCTCCGTCTCTCCTTTCTTTCTCCGTCTCTCTCTCTCTCTTTCTCCGTCTCTCTCTCTCTCTCTTTCTCCGTCTCTCTCTATCTCATTGTTATTCACATTTAGTAGCAGATTCTGCACGTCGTAATATAGAGAAACGCCGTGGGTGAAATACATACCATATGTGAAATACACCTCTGTGTGAAATACATACCGTGTTTAGCGGGCAATAAAAAATATTGGGGTGGCTCTGATTACTTCTTGAGTCGTTACCGGTGGGATGTGTAAATTTTCTTCATTTTTACTATTCTCATTTACCATGTCCAGCAAAAAAATTGGTCTATCTTCAGTAAGCAGTGCTTTATAATATTCCCTCCACTCTTCCATGCTTATTGGGCTAATACCTGCATAGTCATTATTTTGTTGGCTTATCTATTAATTTTCAATTATTAATAAACTGGATTCAGAAAAATTAACAATAAAAAAATAAAATTAATTTTAAACAAAAAGTACTAAAAAAGAAAATTAACCTTTACTACTAACACTATCGCAACTAACTCCACTGTGATTAGTGATGAATACAATTGGAAAATAATAAATGCGTAGTACTAAAGTAATAAAGGAACCGAAGCCACTTAATGCAGATTTATGAAAAGCAGCAAACTGCAAAATGAGAATCGCTATCAACAATACCAAAATAGCACAGCAAAATCCAACATTATTGTTTTGAATATTGGCGGAATATACGGAAGTATAATGACGTATAATACGGAAGTAAGAGACATTTTTCAAAAGTAGTTACGTTAGCTGGCCAGCACTATAACCCGTGGTTATTTTCAGTCTAAGGCTCCATAAATTTCTTCCATAAGCATGGCTCCCAGATTGTTGACAACGAGCAATATGGAATGAAAATCGCGCATGTTATGAATTTGTGAGTTTCGAAGTATTTCTTGGGTATTTTTTGAAGTAAATTTGTAAATTGTCTTGAAACATTGAATTTGGAGAATAATAAGTGAATTAGAAGAAAACCAGAACTGTAAGTGGTGAAATATGTGTTTAGTTCGCAACGCTGACAAAACATCTAAACTGAACATAGAGGACTCTGAACTGAAGAAAAAAAAAGTGAAATAACCGAAGATAGTTGAAAGCGTCGGCAACGCCACATTCAGCTAGTTTATGATATTAAAGAAAATTCCAGCTTACCATCGGAGGAGAGACTGTCTCAAGATAAGTAGTCATTATTATAAATTCTATCAGAAATCACAAATATTGAGCTCAATGATATCTCTTGGTATTGCTTTTGATTCTAAATCAAATCCTATCAGAAATATTAGACCTTTAAAAGTAATATTGTCGAATTCTGATTGTGGTATAATTCAGATAAATAAACACAAACTAGCATATGATATTCGTGAATGTCCTGAACGTACAATTCGTCAAAGGGAGCATTTGAAGCGCATCATGTCGCAATTGAAAAAATCTGATAAAGGACAATCAAATGTGTTGTAGTGTCGTAATGAAATAAGACGACAGGATAATGTAACATATGTACTTTTATTTATAATCTATGTACAGGGATAGTATGGTTTAAAGTACAGAGCATTTATAGAGCTTCATGGTGCGAATGTACCTGTTGTCGCCAGGAAGCGCGGCCCTCTGCTGGACAACGACCGCCGTCTTCGCTGTTTTTATGAATGAGCGAAACGCAACGCGTTCCAGCCCTAACCCCCCTGCGTGGCAGGTCACTTGATGCCACCGCATGCTGGTCGTACCACCTACGCTGAAGGATACAGAGGAAGAAAAATTGTCTTTCCTTCTGTCTTTCCTTCTTTCAGAAAAGTCAAGAAGTTGGTCTTTGCCACAAGGACGACTTTGTACTGGACTTCCTTATGTATGTCCGGTAGAGCCAGACAAAAACTCTCAGTTCCGTTCGTTCTCGGCGGCGATACCAGGCGTGCCGAGAACGCCAGTGTCCGAGAATGCCAGTTCCGGAACTACCATTATCGAGAACGAACGATACCGAAACTTGGCCTTGTGACGTCGTAGGTTGGACAAATCACAGATAAGATGGCTTTGGTGTATATATTATTTATTTACATATATGTACATACATAGGTGCCGTACCATTTACTACAGGAGCGTTTGCACCTCGCTAGCACACGCTAACTATCAACACATTGTCACATGAGCCTGGCGCTCATTCCCGCAAGCTTGCGGCCTCCCACGCACACTGGCGTCTCTCGACAAAAGTTTGAGGAACAATGCTGGCCCTTTCCAGAGCCCACCCGCCTCGCTGTGACCGCGTCGGCACCCGTCGTCGGTTGCGACTGCCCGGTCTGCGATGCATCTGGCGCAAGATTCGGACACCATCCCTCCGGACCTGCACCCTGGGGTTTCGCCCCCGCTTCTTCCGGCCCTTTTGTGATGCATTCAACACGTGTTCACTGCAAGTGTCCACGATATCCGCTGTGCACCACAGTGCCGATGTTTCAGTAGCAGATGCTACAGCCTGTTATCGGTGTGCCCCGACCCCGTCGAATAAATGCTGGAGGCGTCACCAGAGCTCTCGCCACCGTTTAGTATAGCTCAAACTCGTGGCAGTCTCGCGGAATGTCTTGTTGAATAAGGCAAAATATTTTTGCGATTTGCGAGATTTGTACGTTGACCAATGCAGAAGCAATCTATTGGCACCTGTAATTTTGTAGATAGCGTTAGGCTTTTGTCACATGTTTATAATAAAAGTAATTAAAAAATAACAATTATGACGAATATTTGTTTCGTCTATTTTCACGTAAATATATTTTAAGACATATTTAACTTTCTACGCTTTGTTTCTTAAAATGCATTTCTATTTTCTTCTAGTTTTGTTAAAAATGTTGTTGTACCTTGCGATCAAAACGTCGTTACCAAGGAGGCAGAGAAACGTGAGTTTGGAAATCGAGATCATCCGAATGTGGTGTGTAAAAAGCACACGTAGTTCCGATAATTATCGGTTGATTGATTGATTGATTGATTCGTGTTTCCGGGCGCGTCAACTGCTCAGGTCATTAGTCCCGTAAGTGTAGTGCGTGTTTTACCCGGGAGGTGGCGATGATCTTTTCCCCGCTGGATGGCGAGATCCGGCGCCGACCTACCGTCGACTAGTGGGGGGAGCCTCAACCAAGTATCTCCCACCAGCGGGGCACCGCCCCAGCCGGGACAAGTTCTAAGCTCCCGACCGGTCTCCCGGTATGTGTGGTAGTGTAGTGCATGTTAGTGTAAGTGTGTGTGTAAGAGGGAGAGGATAGGACAAGGATGAGGAAGGAAAGATCGCGCGCGGTCCGTAGCCCGTTTGGGTACTGCTCCAGCATTCGCCTGGTGTTGATAAGAAAAACCACGGAAAACTACCGATCAGAGCAGCCGGCCGCTAGAATTCTCCTCCAGACAGCGACTGAATTCGACCTAGCTGACAAGCTAGTGTCGAAAACCCTGCTGCCGTCGGGACTCGAACCTAGGTCCTCCCGGTCAGAGGGACTGCAGTGACATCAGGTTGATGCACTGAGCCATCTCTCCCGGTGATAGTTATCGGGGCTCTGGGGTTTTCGTTACAGAAAATTTGGCGAAGAACTTGGCTAAACTTCTAAGATAATTCAAAAGACTGGGATGTGCAAGAAATTGCTTTATTAGTCACATAGTATTTTAGAGGCACCGACAGTCTCTAGATCTACTCCTTAGGTAGCTGGTTGCAACCTGGAATAGATTTATTGTCAGTCAACTCATTGTATCTTTAGTAGCATTGTAGTGGAATAATAATGATAGAATAGAATAGAGGTGCAAATACAATTCCTAAACATCTAAATATCTACATTGCCAGGTCCCTGTGGCATCGGTCTCTAGCAAAACCTTGCCCACCTCACATTTGGTTACCCTCATTCCCACCCCTCTAGTTCCCTACTTCCCGACCCACGCCCTTACCATGTCAACCATACTGTTACCGATGAGCGGCCTGGCTGACAGTAATAGTGCGTGTTAAGTGTGTGATCGATATGCGCATTACTTAACTGAGCAGCTAGGGGGCGGCGCGGGTGCCGGCGGCTAAGTGGCGTCAGACACGCATCGCGCAGGCACACACCCGCGCCCAGTTCCGGCGCACGCAGCTCCGCCCTCGCCCGCAGGCGGGAATCCCCGCGCGCAGTGAGCGCTCGCGCAATTCCTCGCGGACGATGGTTGCGTTTTCAGACATCGTTCCATGGCGCGGCACTTCTGAAACTGCCGATGCTGCGCTGTCCTCACTATTGGTGATACAACAGCACATACTTTCTTTCGGTTTTGGAAACAGCTACGTAATATTGAAGTATTGCATTTTCTGCGCTACTAACACCTCAGCTATTACTTGAAAACGTCCAATTCAAAGAAAGCGCCTGTGATTCATATCTGCATTCATTTCTATAGTCAGGAGCAGCAATTATTTCTTTGACGAATGAAACAAATAGGAATATATTTGACCGATATAGTATTCGCAGCAAATTACACAAGCGCTGTTACCAGCGCAGCGTTGTGCTATGTGCATTCCTATGTGCAAACTATGTGCATTCCCTTGGCAAATAATATCAATTCTTTGCAGACATGCTTATTTTCATCTGTATTAAGATTTCATCTTGTTTATCGCTTGGTCATAGTATTAGTTGAGCACGTTGTCTTGAGTCCCGGAATACCTACCCGTTCTCCTTTGCCATCATTAGTTGAATTAAAAATAAATTATAGCAACAAGTGTTGTAGACAAAAATCTGACAATCAGAATTGTTTGCTCCCATGTCATGGAAACTATTTTGCACCGAAAAACGAACTACAAATTTCAGACAATATTCTTTTCGTCAAAATTACAAAACTTCCCACTCCTCTCGCAACTAGCAAAGCGAGATGTCAAGAAAACGTGCGTGAATAATACATTATACACAGCTGATATATAACTTTAATATTAATAAATGAATGGAATTACTAATTTTCTACGATTTGTACCAAAAGACCCCACGGTATTTGGCTTGAAAATAATTGTATGAAGCCTGCCATTACGAGGAGATCATAAGTATTCGTGACGTTCTGGAGCCAATGAATAGACGTAGTTAAGGCAACGTGTCGATTAAAATAGATTCCATGTTCCAAGGCACGATCATGGAGATAAGAATACATGGAGGTGGCATGACGTCATAAACTTGAAGCCACCTCCGCCATATTGGTTAGTCCAGAAAGCTTGAAGCATTAACAAACCACGTGAGTGTTCTGTCGCTTGTTTAGCTGTGATCGTGTTCAGTTGTGTTGTTTGGCATTGTTTCTAATATTTAAAAACCTAATTCAGAATAGCTAGTTTGCATCCAGAATTTACGGTAGTTCGTTTCCTCCTAATAATAGAAAAGCAATAAAATAAATTGCGTATAAATAGCATTTCTGTATAATCCTTTGTGTTCGAGGAAGCGAAAACAAGGATTGGGTATTCAAATGCCATCACTTATTAAAATGATTACTGATGGATATTACTTACTTACAAATTCCAGTATCAAGAAAGTTAAATTAATATCTCTTTCCCAATGTCGTAATATAGATATTCAAATGTGTGGAATGAGAAAGAGAAATGGAAACACATTAAGGAATAAACTACAACACAACCACAAGGAAACCAAAAAGCCGTTTCACCAGTTTCTTATATATTTAAAACAAACAATAATTTACAGTATACAATTTATTTTTCTTGTAACATTCATCAAAATGTGGCACTTTACTCTTCAATGCAAGGAATTGTCACAATGTCACACACTGATCACATTCTGAAAATTTTCAAGACAAAATTTGTTCTTGCAATCGCTTTCAATGAATGGCCGTCATTAATTACACGAAAAATGGTACATATCTTAATAAAATATGTTGGTACATCAAACTTTGTATGTTCAGCGTCAGGTTTCAATTTTTTATATTAACATGACGTACTAGAAAACAACTGTCTTCAAAATGGTCCCGGTGACGCTTTGTTTTTAACCCCAATCTTCTGACATTTCTTATCCACTCTTCGCAGAGGTTTCTTCTTCGTCAGAGGGAAACTGTGAAATAAAAATAACGTCAAATACGGATGAAATGTTTTACGCAGGAATATATTCCACATATTCAAAAGCTAACCGGTACAAGGAAATGTATTTATTTATTTATTTACGTCAAAAACAGTTAAAAACTGCGTATGACGACCTATGGGGAGAAGTGAATTTTGTGCACGTTTTCATAATTCTGTGGTCTCTATCCTAAACCATATTCTAGTCGAATTTTGAATACAGAAGAGAGAGTTTTTTTCGAGTTTTGTTGACAAAATATTCGCTCCTATATAATAAAATATATTTTCAAAGGTAAATTAGCTATAAATTCCTGCCCTGAACCCTCATGTTCTTCATGAAAGAATAATACTTTTTGCCGGGATAATATGAAAAACGATAATTTGAATAACTATATTTCCCACTGAAATTCAGAAGACGTGCACAAATAATGAAGTTACATTTATGTCCAGAAGCAAAACAAGGGACAGCATTTGCTCAAGGATCAGGGAAACTGGACGAAAAACCTGATCGAGATGGGGGCCATCAACCCAGAAACTGTGGTACAATACTTGTTACAGGTTCTTTAGAATTATACAGTCCAAATGATAAATAATTACATTAACTATCATTGTTAAAATTAATTCTACTTTCCTTTTTGATACTCGGTATAGTCTCGAATTGTATAGAAACAGTTATGCAGCAGAAAAGATTTTACTTGGGACTTAAACTTTTCTATTGAATTTAATCGTTTAATGTCTTCTGGCAAAGTGTTGTAGAGTAATGTACATGAATTGTATGTGAATTTTTTGTAGTGAGCTGTTGATACTGCCACCTGGTGAATATGATTACTACGTCGTGTGTTATACTTATAGACATCGGCGTTTGCTGAAAATATATTCCCGTCCTTAAGTAAGTCATTTTTGACAAAAACTACTGATTCGTAAATCAGGAGACAAGGTAATGGTAAAATTCCTAGATTAATAAAGAGTGACTTACAAGAATCACGTGGGTTGGATTTGCTTATTATTCGTACAATTCTTTTTTGTAATCTGAAAGTCTGTGAACTATAAGATGTGTTTCCCCAAAATATTATGCCATATCTCAGGCGGGAGTGAACATTGGCAAAATATACACAACGAGCTGTATGAAGGCTGACGGAATTTGAAAGAATTATGAACGCGTAGCATAATGAGCTTAATTTTGTATTCAATTCCTTTAAGTGGGCATTCCATTTGAGGTTTGGCTGAATTGATAGACCTAAAAATTTTGTTACATTAACATCAGTCAATGGCACACCGTTCATTTTCAATGGAGTACAGAATTTTTTATTTGATATGGAAAACTGCATTGAAACTGTTTTATTTTCATTTACTTTTAATTTGTTATTACGGAACCAATTTGAAACGTCTGATATTGTACTATTTACGGTTTCTTTTTTGCAAAGAATATTTGTATCATCCGCAAAGAGAACTGTTCTTCCGTTTCGAATCGCTAAGGGCATGTCATTTACGTATAATAGGAAGAGAATAGGGCCTAAAATCGATCCTTGCGGGACTCCACGTACAATTGGCAAAGAACCGGAAAGGTGTGTACATAAAGTTCCATCATTCCAGTAAGGTATTTCTACTCTCTGAGATCGTTGTTTAAGGTATGAACATAGCCAATCTAGAGCAATACCACGGATTCCATACGAAGGTAATTTTGAAAGTAAAATATTATGATCAATGACGTCAAAAGATTTTGAAAGATCTAAAAATATTCCAATAGTTGCTTCGTTTTGATCCAATGATGAGGCAACATCCTTAAGAAAAGAAAAAATGGCTGTTTCCGTAGATTTTGATTTCCGGAATCCATGTTGGCAATTTGAAAACGCGTCGTGTTTATTGAGAAAAGTTTCCATTCGCACATAAAAATGTCTCTCTAATATTTTTGAAAAAACTGACAAAAGAGAAATTGGCCGATAATTTTGAACTTCATTTTTGTTGCCTTTTTTGAAGAGCGGCTTAATCTTAGCTGTTTTAAAAATATCTGGAAAAATTCCGGTGCATAAGGATGCATTAAATATGTGAGTTAACGGGTGTATAATGGCTAGCGCGCACGTCTTTAACAAACAATCCGGAAATTCATCTAAACCGGCCGAATATTTATTTTTTAATTTACCGATTATTTTGAGAATTTCATAGGAAGAGGTTTCGGAAACAAGCATAGTGTCTAAAACTTTTAGGGAAACGTCAGATGTTGAATTTTGTGGCTGAAAACCCTTAGTGAGATCGACAGCAATTCTCGAAAAGTATTGGTTAAAGAGACTAGCCACTGTTGCCGGATCGTTCACATCTCTATCGTTATCTTTTAAAACAACATTCTGTACAAGGTTTCTAGTTGGTTTGGTCGCATTTTTTACTATATCCCACATTGATTTTGTTTTGTTATTTGAGTTCAAAATATCCTGATCGTGTTTCATGTTTTTAGCCTGCCTTATGACTTTTCTTAACAATGATTTGTATTTTTTAAAGTACAGGAGGAAATCTTGAGATACGTTATGATGCTTAGAAATGAAAGAAAGAACTCGTTTGTTTTTACATGATGTTCTAATCCCTTGTGTTATCCAAGAATTGTTTTTGCGTGAAATATTTAATTTTCTTTTCTGAAGAGGAAAGCAAGTGTTAAAATGAAATGAAAGCGTTGAAAAAAAAGAATAATATTTATCGTTTGTATCAATAGTATTATAAACCGCGTCCCATGACTCCTGCAGCAAGTAATCAATGAATAATTTTATTTTACTTTTAGAAAACACTCTACTCATACGTGTATTATTTATTGTGTCATTGTTCGCATTTCGTATAATGGTTAGAATTTGTGCATCGTGGTCACTGTATCCTAAATCTTTTGTTTCAATTTCATGTCGAGTAGTGGTTTTGTTAATTATAATTTGATTTCGCTCGTTTATAATGTTACTTTTTTTGCACTCGTAAGAAGATAATACAGAACTCACTTTTAACGTCGTTTGTTCGGTAATATCTTCTTATTCGTGTAAAAAAGACAAAGTTAAAAATCAATTGCATAATAGGCTATTGTTATTTTCTTAATATTTCGGTTTCGTATTGGTAGAACGGAAATATTATTTTCAAAATATTAAAGAACACAAAAACCTAGTCATAAATGGCAATTTTCTTTTAAAAATTATGTGCCGTTTAAGAGAAAATGGAGTTTTAGCACTATTAAAAATGTGAAATTTGAAGCTCATTTTTACAGAAAATTTTTGAGTTTTCAAAATACATTATTTGACGTTATTTGAAGCACTTACACTCACAAATATAATAATCTTTACAAATTGTGGATAATATGCATATTAAAGATATGAGAGATCTTTCCAAAAATTTACATTTATATAATTTTTGAAAAAACAAAAAAAAATACTCAAAATAAACTTTATGTCATATTAAAGAGTGTAATTATCACTATCCGTTACAAAAGTTTGAAGAAAAATTTGCAGCCATATAGGAGAAAATTGCGTTTGAGCATTTCTGAAAGTGCCGAAATTTGAGCTACTTTTCAAAGAAAACGGTTGTGTTTTCGAGAAACTTCACTAGACATTATTTAAAGCATACATACTCGTTAATATAATAATGTAAAAAAATCGCCGATAATTGAGACCTTAGAGAAAGAACTCACTATGAAGAAAAAAAATTATTTCAAGGAAAAATCTCTATCTTCTCTTTTGTGATTTCAGAAAGACGCCGTAAAAATTTTAAACTTTTGCAATTTTCAAAAATTTAGTGTTATCCGTGATCCGTGACCTATGCCATGTTAATAAGTGTATTTTACTCTATTCATACAAGAAATTTAAAGAAAACATTTGGAGCCGTTTTCGAGAAAATTTTGAAACTTCCCGGGGGGCTTCATATAAAGTACTCCTAAATTTTGAAGAATCTTTTTCAAAATCTTAAATCTTCGACTTGAAGCAGATCGACCGGGGAATATCCATTTTGGAAGAAATCGTAAGTATGGTTTAGGCGCTAGCAGTGTTCAAAGACTGACAGACGGACATACGGACATAGGAACAGACAGACAGATGGACTTTTTCCTTTCAATTGGTTTTTCGGTATTAAGAACTCACAAAACAGGGTTTCTGGCTACAGCACGTGTTAGGTAATTTTTTTTTCTTAATTTAGCAACTGGTTTTATCTACCTTTTCCTTTTCACGGCCCGGCAATTAATTATTTTTCCGCCGAAAATTGTCCATATTTTCGGGCAGCATTATATAACTTTCCCTATACTACGTATATCACTCCGTGTATACGTACGTATACGGGAAAGTAAAAATTCACATCACAGCTTAGATACCTACAACAACTGTATATAAACAACGAATGAATAAAATAAATTGGCGAAGTAAACGTTTATCTAGCTTACTAATGGAACAAAATAAAATATTTTACGTGTATAAATTGAATGTTGTACATGTAAAACATTTGGTCTTAGGATTACAAATGTACAAAATGTACACATCAGCTCTGTTTACCCGTTCTAAAACGCACAGTATAGCAAATCTGTGTCACGAGTCACTAGTTGTTTTTACTTCCTAATATTTGTCTGTAATGTTTCGTTGGAAGTAATGTTTTCATGACTTTGTCAGTTTCGTCTAATATTTTATCAGCAATATATTCAGTACGTTCCATTTGCAAATATTTCTTGCCAACGAACATTGCAAGGCGTACTAAAATATCTTTTTCAGAGTCAATACGTCATCAAACGTAGTCCTCGAATAGTAAAATGTGCTTGGATTTCTCAAAATTTAAATCATTTATAAACGGAAACGAAAAAATATTGAATGTAACATGTGTATCAAGGGGTATAACTGCACTCGTGGTAAATAAGAAAAGTCGCTCCTATCGTCGCTCGTTTTTTTGAACCACTCATGCAATTATCCCCCACTTTATACACTCGTTTCGTTAACCCTAGAACGAAACACTCCTTTTTACTTTCCCGTATGCGTACGTATAGACGGAGGGTCTAGTAAAGGGAAAGTTATGTAATACTGCGGAAAATCGATTTCCAGATTTAAACGGAAATACACGTTTTGGGATCCCCTGATACCGAAAAAGTGAGCCTTTTCAAAACGTCCGTCTGTCTGTGAACAACACTAGCACGTAAACCATACGTGCGATTTCTTCCAAAATAGATATTCCCCGGTCGATCTGCGTCCACTCGAAGCGCCTCGATTTTGAAAAACTTTCTTTAAAATTTGAGGGTACTTTTCATGAAGCCCACCGGACATTTTCAAAAGTTTCTCAAAACCGGCTCAAACTTTTTTTCTCTTAATTTCTTGTAAGAATAGAGTAATATACACTTATTAAGGTGGCATAGGTCCGATTTTCACGGATAACTCTGAAGTTTTGAAAATTGCAAAATTTTAAATTTTTTTCAGCGTCTTTCTGGAACTACAAAATTGAAGATAGAGATTTTTTCTTTTAAATAAATTTTTTTGTCTAAAGTGAGTTCTTTCATTAAAGTCATGTGCTACTTTTTGAAAATTTTACTAGTTTTTGCGCAATATTGCACGCTATATTTGAAATTTTAAAACATTACAAAAACCAGATTTTCTCAAAAACAGCTTCACGTTTTTTCTTTAAACTTTTGGTAGGTATAGTGGCTAATGTATTTTATGAGATGACAAAAACTCCATATTGCCCTACACTTTTGTTTTTTTCTAAAAGTGCAAAAATCTAATTTTTTTGACTTGCCTCTCACTTTGTTAATATTTACATCAGCCTTGATTTGTTGACATTATTATATTAAGGAGGACATGAGCTTTAAATAATGTCAAGTAATGTTTCTCGAAAACACAGCCGTTTTCTGTGAAAACTAGCTCAAAATTCCGCTTTTTCAGAAACGCTCAAACGCCATTTTCTCATAAATGGCTGCAAATTTTTTCTTGAATCTTTTGTAACGGATAATGCTAATTACACTCTTTAATATGACGTAAAGTTTATTTTGAGTAATTTTTTGTTTTTTCAAAAATTACACAAATGTAATTTTTTTCAAAGATCTGGCACATCTTTATTATGCAGATTACCATCAATTTGTAAAGATAAATATATTTGTGAGTGTACGTGCTTCAAATAACTTCAAATAAAGTATTTTGAAAACTCGAAGCGCTACTAAAAATGCAAAATTTGACGCTCATTTTCACAGAAAATTTTTGAGCTTTCAAAATACTTTATTTGAAGTTATTTGAAGCACTTACACTCACAAATATAATAATGTTTACAAATTTCTGGTAATGTGAATATTAAAGATGTGAGCGCTAAAACGCAATTTCCTTTAAAACGTCACATTATTTTTAAAAGAAAAATGCCATTTAAGTCTAGGTTTTTGTGTTTTAAATATTCTAAATTTAATATTTCTACCAATAGGAACCGAAAAATTAAGAAAATGACAAAAATATGTATTTTGTGCTGTGACAGATGGCAGCTGGCAAGAAAGATTATGTGGCAATTTCAAATAGCTAGTGAAGACCCAAGGAAATAGAAAACTAATACGGGAAAGTCTGTGCCATTCTGTAGCACCACTAGTTTACGTAGGTGTACACCCAACGCGTGTCTCGCGGACACATCCATTTTTAACTTACGGGTCATTCCATATTAAATCAACACAGTCATTTTACATCACCATCTCAGATTCAGATGAAATTTGGCACATAGGTAGTATGAATGGAGAATTAGAAAACTACAAATTTTGAGTAAAATATTTCCACCCGTTTCTGAAATACAGCCATGTAAAATTTTGCAAAATTGGGTTCCCGAAAATTTTTAAATTGATGTAGAACCTCACCAAATTAAGATAGAGAGCTGGAACAGGTGTCATTTTGCAGCTTTCTTTATGGAATTTTATAAGATATGCAACTCAATAGGGCTTGCGTTCAAAAAGTTTTTCAAATTTGAATTTAAAATTTTGATTTTGAGTTTTTTCAAAATGCTCATCTTCAAAATGCTTCACAAAAGATTCAATGTTTTTTCAAAATGCTCACAAAAGAATGTTCATTACAGATATTTTGTTTACACTTACCACGCACAGCCTTTTGCTTTCTACTAAGTTTTGGATTACATAAATAACAACTTTTGGTTTTTGCTGGTTCCTTATAAGAGTTGGAGATGATTTGGATTTCCTCAGGAAGAATGCTCAGCATTGACTGAATACTTGTCTTATGGAATCCTTGCTATGACCTTCTTTCTATCTGGGGCACAATTAGTTCTGACAAGGTTGTAAGAAATTTGTGGCGCCTCGTTTTCTTGCTTATATTCCATTCAGGATGCTTTGGTGAAAATAGAACAAATGCTGAAATACCTACTATTTCAATAGAGTCCATAAAAAGAGCCATTGGTCATTGGTTTCCTTGTGCAGCTGTAAATTTGAACCATTTGATCAAGTGAGTCATACCATTTTGTGCTGTTCTCGTGCAATATTATTTGTGGCTTTCCGTTTTCTTCGACAAGAATATGATCTGTACGTCACAGTGTCTGATCACATACAATATGATCTGTACGTCGCATACATCTAATGAACGTCACATACAGTTTTTACTATTTTTGAGCAAATGAATAAAATAAATCTAATCTGTGTGGTGCATTGTTGAGAGTAGCACAACACTTTTCTTTGCCTTTTATGTCATACTATACTACAGAATTATCTCTCGTAAAGCCAAAGAGGGAGCTTTCAATTTCTCTGCCGTTGCTGGGTTGAAATTCCCTGGGACTAAATGACTTGTTTTGGCGTACTATGCCAACAAATGTCAGAACATTTTTCAACAAGTGATCAGCTAAATCTTTTGATGTGAGAAAATTATCGATAGTGATATTACAATCAGAAGAAAATCAGAAGAAAGGTTTTCTACAACCTCGAAGCTAATATTTGTACCTTTCACATTTCTTTCTTTACCTAAAAATGGCATCCCTTTGAAAGGCATGAAGTTTTTGGAGTCACATATCCAGAATAATTTTATTCCATATTTAACCGGTTTTGATTTAATAAATATAATAGCGAAAACTACAGCGTCCTCGGAAAGGTACGAGCTGTAGTAGTGTAATATTATTCCAGCTTTCTCCTGCCGAGCCTGTTGGTAATGAGTTCCCATATTTCACGAAAAGCAGCGAACTAATCTTTTGCCCTAAGAGCACTTCTCGTTGACTTGTCATTAAAACGCTCGAAGAGTAACAGATCTTCGAACCTTTCTCGACTCATTGTTGCTCAAAATATTGTTGGACCGTGTTTGTTACTCCACAAAACGCGAACACTGGTATAGTTCATTTTCATGTGTTCCGCTGTCATCACTAAATAAATTTGATCAGTTATATCAAACTTACTTTGCTCTCTTTTAGACATGAAGAAAAAAAATAAAAATAATAATAATAATAATAATAATAAGAAGAAGAAGAAGAAGAAGAAGAAGAAGAAGAACGAGATGTACTGATAGTTTGAATACTTCAAAGAGAAAGATCACGGCAGTCACGTTCCCTCTATTTACATCAGTAATATCAATTTATATATGCAGAATATTTATAAACAAAAAACTAATATAAGTGTAACAATTACAGAGCGAAATTGAGTGAAATGTATTAAAAAAACATTGCAATTATAATATATGAATGATATTTTCATGTAAACGCAGATGGTGTCCGTAGTACTGTTGTAAAAACCTGAGAAGTCGCTTTGGGCCTGACGGACCCACCATGGGTGTTTTACGTTATAAATTTAGATAAAGCTATTTGTACTTTGAAAAAAAGTATATAGTTATAAAATATGGTAAGAATTGCACATAATTCTCCATGACGGAGGAATACAAAAAGCGGTACTTCCAAAATCCCGACATTAATTACTAAAAATGTTATTAATATACTGCCATGGGTCCGACGGACCCATCTTGGGTGTTCTAGAGTTAATTCCTATTCTAATCCAGCTACGGAGCTATCCTAACATAAACCCTTCGGAAAATATGAAGTCAGTTTAAATTAAATGAACTAAATATACTTTAACACGGAAAACACAAAAATCACAATTATAATTAACGATTAATAATGCTTCTGAACTTACTGAATTTTCTGAATTACTACACCACGTCGAACTAAAAGGATTAACCATCAACTATTCGCCTCAATATCTTTTACCAAATAACCCAAATGAACAACTAACATTGACACATACCACTTATTATTTGATGTTCTCAGTTCAATTGCTTTCATTACTTTTTGCCATAGAGGTCGTAAGTAGAATTAGAGTGTTCACGAGGTGTTCTAATGTGGATTGAATGGACGCGCCTACGCCATTTTGTTGGCAATATGTGAGCCTACTGTGAGTATGAGGAACGATTATTTCGTCAGCATGAATTAAAAGCATGCATTAAATTAACAAACATTAAGTCCATAGCATGTAAAGCGTCGACACTATGGTGCACTTATTCCAAATTAAAGAAAATGCTAAAGATCAAAGAGAATATTGATATTGGAACTTTTCATAAAGTAAGTTTACTTATGAAACAGGCAAATGTGGGATATCAACCTATAAAGACAATGGTATTTTCCCAACAAGATGAAAACACATTTCTTACAAAAGCTGATGATGAAACTTTTCTTTTAATGAAGGTATAATAATGACAGTGGCAATAATAGTTATATTTATTTATTAACTGGTGTGATTTTCAAGTTGTTGCTATTTTTGGCATATTTGGTGCTTGTAGACGTGTCAAATTGTACAATTGGTGCATCAACGATGTGAAAGAAAGAGGTTCTGTTTTGATAGGGAACATTAAAGCGACAAAAAATGGCGAGCCCGGAATATTATCGTATCCAGTGAAGAATTTAATTATGTTGAAGTCTGTAAAAAATATATTTCCTTAAGACTCTCACATGTTAAACACAAAAAACTCTTTTGTTTTACAATTATGGCAAATGCAGCTCAATGCTGGCAATTCAATTGGTAACAATACATTTGCGAAAATACCAAAAAATATTGCAATTTTTTTTAAATTACCAAATGCAGAAAAGTACTCTGGTCATTCGTTTAAGAGAACATTTGCGACCTTTCTCGCAGATAATGGTGGGGATATCACTACACCTGAACGTCATGGAGGATGGCGGTCTACAAGTATAGCCGAGTCATACATCGAAGAATCGGTGAATAACGAGATTCAAATAGCTAACAAGATATTGATTAGTGCAGAAAGCAAAGAAAGAACAAGCATTTTAGATATAAATGCATGTTCTGGAGTGTCACTTGCCAATTTATCAAATTGTACAATTAATGTGCATGTTCACAAGAATTAATTTGATGCTTTTTGTTGTTCTTATTATGTTGTTCTTGTTATATTACCAAATAAAAACAAAATATATTTTTAAAGGGGTAATAAATTAATAAATCAGTTTTTAAAAGTAAGTTTTTTCATAATGTATTTGATTTTACTGCGAACACTGCAATCTATTTATATGGTACCACTGCCTTCTTTAAACTCCATAACTGAAAATATATAGAGGCCGTGACTATTACGTCAGTGATGGCTCATATTTCGTGCAGAAATAGCAATGACGTAATGATTCGTGCAATATGTCAGGTAATTGAAAGGACTGGAAGTGCAAGAAATAGCTTTATTTGGAACAGTCCACATTTTACGCAAAGAATTGTAGAGGCACCGATAGTTCCTAGATCTACTCCTTAGGAAGCTGGTTGCAACCTGGAGTAGATTTTATATTCAGCCGACTCATAACATCTTTAGTCGTGATGAAGTGGAATATTATAATAATAATGTTAAAATAGAATTACGTTAGAGTTAATTTATTAATTGCGCCTTTTTATATACTATTGACACCGCCTCAAACGAAACGCAGGAAAAGCAATTTTGCCCTTACCACCTTATTTTTTAATAAAAGAAGTTGACATTAGTACAGGATCATATGCAAAAACGTTGGCAGGCATAGTTATCTTTAAGACCGGAGCGGATTTACATATGGGCTGAACGGGCTATAGTCCGGGGCAGCGGGGTTTTGAAAGGCGTAAAATTTTCCAAAAATTATACTATTGAAAATTTTATTCATTTGAACTCTTTGCAAAATGTTAATTAATACTAGAAAACGTGAAGTATGTATTAAATATCCGAATTAAAACCATTAAATATGAAATTCTATCTAGTAAAATATGGTTTCAAAGTTTGTCTTAAGTATTTGTGATAGTTTTCTAGCAATCGTTAAAGATTGGTGTAATTCATTTTATCAAATATAAAATTTAAGAACACACAGCAAATGCACATAAAGAAATAAAATATAACTTATTTATTTAAAACAATAGAAAGTCTTTATATTTTAAGTAACTTATATATACATTTCCACACGAATCATAATCTATTTTGTTATAAATAAGATAAATTCTCAAGGGGCAGCAAAATTAATGGAGCGGGCGGCCACGTTTATAAATCCGCCCCTGCTTTAAGATATTGAAGAAGTTATACGGTTAATGTACCTTTTTCTTTTATTCAATACGCAGTAATTCTTTGAGCGATCAGATGGTATTAAATGGTATGTACCCCACCGGGCATTCCGAGGAATAATTTATAAAAAACTGCTGTGAAATTCATTGCGAACGAAAGAACTGGCTCATACTTTTACATGTAGTGTAATTGTACCAATTACTCATTCGCGTAACTTCATTCAATTGCATATTTTTACTGATTGCGCATATCGAAAGAAACTGTATGTACCTTTACGTGTCACGAAAAAGAAAACAAAAGTAGCCCATTTTATTTTGGATATTTGCGTATTTCGGGTATTTTTTTAAATTTACTGCTTATTTTTATTAATGCGGCATATTTGAGGGCATTTGTTCTAAGTTTCTGTATAGTAGTAGGTCGAAGTGAGATATTTTCGTTGCTTAACGTTTTGTTTCTCAGAGTGCAAAAAAAAAATTTATTATACGTATTTGTACCACAGTGTTCAAAAAAGATTTATAAAGATAAATATTATCTGGTGCTTACTTTATTTTTGTTTAACGCGTATTCTGAGTTTTAAGCGTGTATATTGCCTATTAAACAGCCATTACTGCATGTACTGCCAATTTTTAGTGCATGGTTGCATGCATAATTTTAAATTTTTTAGTACATGAAGTTCCGGTGTCTACTCATTGCAAATGGTAGAACAATTGGGGCGGAAACTAAATATTGTCAAGCAAATATCAACGCAAGTTTGGCAATTATCACTCCTTTTCATACAGCATGTGGCACAACAATGACACATAATTCACAGAAATTCGCGAGCGCGAAGCGAAATTCTATAGTTGAAAAAAAATGCAAATTCTATCTTACGAAGTATCCAACTGTTTCAAGTGCGTTAATTTGGAACGAGCATTTATTTTTGTAGCCAAATTACACAAAAAATACTTATATTTTCAAAAAATTAAACGTGACCGTATTTGAAGATCTATTTTTGATAAACACATTTCATTAAGAAAATAATTGTATTTTCACAGTTGTAGTCGTGAGAAGACGCGGAAAACGAACACCAGTCAATTCAGAGCGGGCTATTGTAATTCCTCGAAATTATACAAAAAATACACATATTTTCATAAAATTCAACATGACCTTATTTGATGATCTGTTTTTTATGAATACATTTCATTAACAAAATAAATTGTATCTTGTAGCTGTAAGAAGACACCGAATTTTTTACTTTTTTAAAAATTTTCGCATTTCGACGAACCATAAAACCTGCGCCATTTTCTTAAACGTCCTTCACACGATTTAACAACTTAATTTCATCAAAATCGATGGCGTCATTTTCTTTGAAAATGTCTTGGGGGTTTCATGTGAAGTGACCTCCAAAATTAAAATATTGTTTTCAAATTCAAGGGTCACAATATCAGCTGGAGCGTCGAAAATCCTTCCATTATTAGTTATTTATGTCACGAGCTTTCTAAATGAATCCTTAAAGACTAATACAAGACGGGTTACATACAATGTTTTTTATTTCATTTTTTCTAGTTTTTCAAAGTAGATATTTAACACTTTCATGAGTTAAGAATTGCCATTACTCTCGATGTTCTGTAGCATGGGTTGTTGATACAAGTTCTTGTTAGTTTTTAAATAAAAAGTGCAGGGAATGACCAAAAGGACAAAGGGGGACAAGTGTGACAAAGTGGGGAAAGAACGATGAAAAGGGAAGGGAACTAAATGGAAAATTGTACAAAAGGGGACAAATGGGTCAACGAGAAAAATTGGTCAAGGGGACAAATGGGACACTGAGATAAAGTGGACCAAAGGGACAAAGTGTGGCAAGAGGACAAATGAGACAAGGGGACAAATGGGACAATGTGGCAAGATAGACAAGGGGGACAGTGAGTCAATGGGACAATGTGGACAAAATGGGACACGGGGAAAAACAGGATAATGGGACAAAAGGGACAAGGAACAAAATGGAAGAAGGGACAAAATGGGGCAAGATGGACGTCCGGTCAAAACGGGATAAGGGGAAAACGGAAAAGGGGACAAGTGGGACCAATGTGACATGGAGACAATATGAATGAATTGGGCCAAAAAAGACAAGGGCTAAGTGGGGCAAAAGAGACATATTTATCTGAAGTTTTATCAACATTGGTATAACTCGACCAAGCGAAAAATGAAGGCTGCGATTGCGGCGCGTCGTGGAACTAAAGTGAAAACATGGGTCTGTATAGTCAGTTTAGCTAACAAAAGTTGCTAGTGGGATGCGAGTTCAGAGACTGCTCCTACGGAATCATGGCCTCCTATGGCCCCATGGCATCCTTAGAGGTTATGAATCAGCTGATAAAATATAACTTCAGAGACACATCATGCAAGACTGTCTGTTTTATTTTTGTCCCTTTACGTCGCTTTCTTTACTTTTCACCGTTCTAGTACAAGACTTAAATAAAAAGTTCTATTTATATTGAATTTTTAATACTTATTCATGAAATGTAAACGTTTTGTATTCTCCTTCATTCATCTTTTTTTCCATAGGCTTTAGACAGTTTGTTAGGTATGCAATAAAGTACCAAAACATTAACTTTACTGTCATAAGTATCTGCAATATTCTTCATAATGGTGGTAGTTACTCCTTACATAAAAAGAATTTTATTTGGTATATATTCTGAGAAACTACTTAAGTTAAAATAAACGATTTATATGAATGTTATTGCTCATCGAAAGAATTAGTTTCAAAATTTTGAATCGTTTTGCCGAGAAAAGTATACTTTTATCAGTGGCGTAGCCTGAGTTTTGGCTTAGGGTATGTAACTCGAGAAATGAGAAAATAATTTAAAACTCTTAAATATTCCTTATTCACCAATACCATTTCTGTCACTTTGGTCAATTAGAGCACACAAATAATTTGTATATTTAAAATAAAAACTGATCCAGTAAAGGAAATGATGGCTCACGATCTTCAGTTTATTGGTTGAAATTAGAAAGAGTTGACTGAAGTTCACAACCTGGCAAAATATAAATGTGTGTCATCATACTTTAATGATAAGAGCACTATCAAACCCAATGATTTTCAAAATTGTTCAATTCATTCATTTCGAATCCATTAGAATTGTAATAATTTATAAAATGGAAAGCAATGATCTGTAATACAATAAAAAATATAACGGGAAAGAGAAAATTAATCAATTTACAGACACGAAATGAAAAACAGTTGACAGTTGTCCTTTGCTGCTTATATCAAGGGTTTCATCCAGTATCGAGAACACAAAAGAGGCTTAGAAATTTCATTTTTAATTTCATGGGATATTACCATGCTCACACTTGAAATCCAATCAATCTGAATTTCTGGCGAGATTGCACGAAACACTGGAATTTTCCATATCAACCTTGTCAGTTTTATCATATTTCATTATTTCACTTATATATTCCATGAAATTGTCTCTATTTGATGAACCCATATTTTCATTATGGCTAGAAAACAGCTCTTGTCTCCCAAAAAAGCATACAACTCGAATGAAGTGTGACAGAATTTCCCTATTTTCCCTTATATCACTATTGTATTGCTCAACATAACCTGTGTTGGCTGTTTAAATAAAGTTCTATTTTCTCATATTTGTTTCAAATACTTTTAACTGTTTCTCACGTGCGATAATGTGTCCACGGCACAAAACTACGACTCCATAATTATGTAGGCACTTTGGATCGCGTTGTACTCGCCATTCCAGGCCACAGATGTGGATTGCACAGTCACATACCCTTGTGCATTCAACCAGCACAATCCCTAATCTAAATTGGCTACAAATATATAGTTGCTAATGCATTAAAATAAGGTAATAAAACTTAAATAAAACGACAATGTTCATTAATTAATCTCGTTCTCTTACAAACACCGAAGAGAACATTAAAGTTTCGTAAAACGACAGCGTTTTTCGTAGGCACCTTGGATGTAATGGATCACTGTGCATCTGACTCACAGCGAAGGCTAGGCGGCATTTCATATTGATTCGTTCATCCTCGTGAAGAATCGAATTTTCAACGGCGCAATGTTTGAAATATAATGAAATATTTTGTAGTAGAAAAAGAAAATAACAAATAGACAATTTACAATAATTTTAAAATAAAAATAGCTGATATTGTTAGGGTATGTAACACATCATCCACATCCATGGATGCTACGCCCCTGACTTTTATTTATTCCAATATGAGATGCAGACATGTCTAAATACAGTTAAAATATTAATTGTGAAGATTATAGATTTGCAACGAAATAAATCGCGCTTTCTTTCGCAATAGCTTGGCAGGGTACCATTTTAATTTTGAATTGAGTATCCTTTTATCTCTGTCTCTGTCGTTTCGGTTGTAAACACAGACGGTGGCGCGCTCCTGTAAACATCATTCTCAAGTTGGTCGAGCTATAAAATCTAAATCCGAGTGTCCGCTAAAATATTTTTAGTAGACTCCGGCATTTTACCGGCCGTTGGTATGAACGGCTTCTTAAAGCGTTGTTTGGATGGTTGATTGCTAAGCGCATGTTTAACTTCGTAAATAACAAAAAAAAAAAAGAGCAAACGAGCGTATACTTTCCTCCAGCTAGCTCCAATCGCGGTCCCACCCAAAGGCAGGGCGCACTACAGAGACGACAGCGACTGCGGAACGCGACGCGACGGTTCGTCAGCCTCCAGCGGCGGCGGCGGCGGCGCAAGCGCATTGCAAGCACTCGTGCGCGGAGAGCGATAATGAGCTGGCAGCGCTCCGCGCACGCGGATCGGATCGGACGGATCCTCTTAGCTGCCGGCGGCTGCGCTAGTAGTAATCGCCGCAGTCCATCTCGCAGCTGCCGCTACCGCCTCGCCTCGCCTCGCCTCGCCTCGCCTCGCCTCGCCTCGCCTCGCCTCGCCTCGCCGTCCCGTCCCGTCCCGTCCCGTCCCGTCCCGTCCCGTCCCGTCCCGTCCCGTCCCGTCCGTCCCGTCCCGTCCCGTCCCGTCCCGTCCCGTCCCGTCCCGTCCCGTCCCGTCCCGTCCCGTCCCGTCCCGTCCCGTCCCGTCCCGTCCCGTCCCGTCCCGTCCCGTCCCGTCCCGTCCCGTCCCGTCCCGTCCCGTCCCGTCCCGTCCCGTCCCGTCCCGTCCCGTCCCGTCCCGTCCCGTCCCGTCCCGTCCCGTCCCGTCCCGTCCCGTCCCGTCCCGTCCCGTCCCGTCCCGTCCCGTCCCGTCCCGTCCCGTCCCGTCCCGTCCCGTCCCGTCCCGTCCCGTCCCGTCCCGTCCCGTCCCGTCCCGTCCCGTCCCGTCCCGTCCCGTCCCGTCCCGTCCCGTCCCGTCCCGTCCCGTCCCGTCCCGTCCCGTCCCGTCCCGTCCCGTCCCGTCCCGTCCCGTCCCGTCCCGTCCCGTCCCGTCCCGTCCCGTCCCGTCCCGTCCCGTCCCGTCCCGTCCCGTCCCGTCCCGTCCCGTCCCGTCCCGTCCCGTCCCGTCCCGTCCCGTCCCGTCCCGTCCCGTCCCGTCCCGTCCCGTCCCGTCCCGTCCCGTCCCGTCCCGTCCCGTCCCGTCCCGTCCCGTCCCGTCCCGTCCCGTCCCGTCCCGTCCCGTCCCGTCCCGTCCCGTCCCGTCCCGTCCCGTCCCGTCCCGTCCCGTCCCGTCCCGTCCCGTCCTAATCCGCCACGCCACGCCCCGTAAACGCCCCGCAAACGGCCAGCGCCGCGCCGCCCCGTGACGCATAAGAAGAGCCGGCAGGCTTCCTCACACTCACACGCGGTGCTCGCGCATACAGATCAACCGTCTTCCGTGAGCGTGAGTATGCACGTGCAACGAGGTGCCCCCTCCCCTATTTTTGTTGCCATCAGATCGGATAAATGTGTAAACGTGGTACTGTCGTCTTTCCTCAGGCGATTGCTACTGACAATTACCTATTAATCGCATTCTCTGCGCAGTGTCTCGTAATAAATGTTAGGAAATTCTGGTGCATCTTGGTGGTTCAAAAGTGATCACTTTTGTCGAAGAACATGTGCTAGGAAATTTCATACAACAAAGTTACACGTGTGAAATTATCCCCTAATTGACAGGCAACCCATATTGCCCTATCGCAGGTACACGAAATCTTTGCGTCAGACTGTGACTCAGACCTCCTACGGAGCTTACTTACTACAGAATTGATTTGTTACTCTTAGACACGGAAAACATTGGCATTTATACATCTGTATCAAATAAAACAACGTATTCTTGCGATTGAGAACGCCAGAAGAAAAAGAAGAAAAACGATAAGGGGAACAACAAACAAATTTAAATACCTATACATGTACTAATAATAAAATGACTTTTTTTTTAGACATTGAAACTGAATTCTTCAATTTCTCTCCATCTTCGTGTTTCCCTTTTTTACTTCCACCCTTAGCCTTCATACATCGAAAGCATATTTGGGCGTTAATCCTTTCCTTCAATAAATTTTAATGTGAACATTCTAGTATTGCATTCTATTCTAAAAATACGGACAAGTATCAATCTATTTCCTTATCTCTAATGAGAAGTGAGCAAATTTGAAGTGTGATTGATGTAGCCGCTTTTGAAATACGTACTAGAAGCATTATTGTCAACTTCATTGTTACATAACCTTTACTACTTGTTCTGTTCTCAGAAAATAAGGATGTAACTAGATGTAGTTTTTGAAAGAGTTACAAGATTAATAAAATTATCAGATGAAACAAATACATCCAATACATAAGATTACGACATTCAATGATATTTTGAATCTAAATTTTATCAATAACACTTATTTGACTTTCTCAGTTATTTGTCCATCTATCCATGCATATTCTACTAGTATTGACGTATATTTTGAGTCAGAAAAAAGTGTTCTGACAGTAAAGAAAGAAAATGTACTCAGTCAAGATCCTGTTTACAGCATGTAAGAGAACCGTTCACGCATGAGGTGAACTGCGTTATCGGGAAATCCCAGAGCCTGGCTGTAGTCCTGCGAACTTGCCAGAAGAAAGAGCTGCCAGACGACGCGATTTTATTTTTAATGCGATGAGTATCGCGCCATAAGCAAATGAAAGAGAAGACATCGATATAAAAAAATAATGAAATCAACGAAAAATAGGATTTTACTCATGGCATTCCATTTGCCAAGGTCGAAAATATAATAATCAAAATACTGTTCACTTCTTCGAGTAGAAAGATTTTTTAAAGGTATACAGTAGTTTGAAGATTCCAGTGGACAAGAAAAGTGTAGGGCAATTAATAACAGGAAACAAATTCACAACATCATTGTGTCAATAATTGAAATGATTTAATTGTTTCAATAATTCCTGTTTCCGGGCGCTTCAACTGCTATGGTTGTAGGTAAATGTAGAGCATTTTTATCACGGAGGGTGGCGATGATCTTCCTTCGCCGAATTAATCCGGCAGTTGTAACGTGACTTTTTGAAACAAAAATGGTAACGTGGGGTGTCTCCAGACCCCCACACTTTTTTCCTGTTGTATGTTAAATTATTAAAAAATAAATTAATATAATATTCTTCTTCTATTCTTCTTGAAGTGTCGTCTCCATTACTGGAGGGTGGCGACCACTTCCCCGAACTTTTCTCTGTCTTGTGCCACATGGAACAACTCAGAAGAACTCGAGATACCTGTCCATTTTCGGATGTTTGCCAACCAGAACATCTTCTTCCTGCCGACTCTCCTTCTACCCTGAACTTTCCCCATCATTATTAGTTGTAATAGTTCATATTTGGGGTTTCTAAGTAAATGACCAAGATACAATGTTTTTCTAATTTTAATAATTTTTAATATCTCCCGGCATATACCATTTATCTCTAGTATGTAATCATTACGAACTTTGTTATTCCAGGGGATTCTCAACATTCTCCTGATCATCCACATTTGGAATGCCTCCAGTCTATTAATTGATGCTGTTTTCAGAGTCCATGTTTCAGCACCATATAAGAGAACAGTTGCCACGTAACATTTTGCCACTCTCCATCTGAGGATAAAACTCAAGTCTCTGCCACATAGACAATTCCTCATTTTGTTGTATGTGGATCTTGCTATTTCAATTCTCGTTTTTATTTCCAAATCTGATGTCCACGACTCATTTAAAAATTGTCGCAAATATTTATTAATAAAAATTATTAACAATATTTATTAACAATTTCAATTGGTCTACAAGTTTTCCCAAATATTTATATTGAGAAACCTGCTCAATCGTCGATCGTTGATGGACAGTTGAAATGGTCTTCCACCTTTCTTACTAATTAGCATGTACTTTGTTTTATGTACATTTATTTCTAATTCATAATCTTTGCAAGCTCGATTTATTCTGTTCATTATTTCTTAGAGATCCGCAGCGGATTCTGCCAAGATTAGTGAATCATCTGCGTAACATAGATTAGAAATAGGAATACCACTCACTTTTACTCCCAGATTACAATCCTGTAAGGCATCTTTAAAAACATGTTCAGAATACAGGTTAAATAGCAATGGAGACAGAACACACCCCTGTCTAACTCCTTTTCTCACATCCACTTCCGCAGTAAAGTGCTTATCAACTCGCACTTGAGCAGTTTGTCCCCAATATACGTTTTTTATGATATGTATATCTTTTAAATCTATATTAATACTCTCCAAAATGTTCATAAGCCTATCGTGTTTCACCTTATCAAACGCCTTTTTAAAATCAATAAAACATAAAAATACTTCTCGACATTAATCAAAATATTTCTTTACTAAAACTTGAGTGGCAAACAGGGCTTCTCGTGTACCAAAAGCATTTCTAAAACCAAATTGTGTATTTCCTATTTCACCTTCTACTTTTCTCCAAATACGAGCATGAATGATGCGTAAAAATATCTTGAGTACATGGCTCATCAAACTTATCGTCTGATAATCGTTACAACTTCTTGCCCTAGCTGTCTTTGGAAGCGTGACAAATACAGATTTTAGCCAATCAGTAGGTAGATACCCAGTGTCGTATATATTGTTAAAAAGATTTGTAATTTTAGCAATACTCGCATCTTTCAAAAGTTTTAAAATTTCTACGTTGATGGCATCCAAACCTACAGCTTTGCCATTTTTACTAGCAATAATAGCTTTTTGAACTGCTTCCTTGAGAATATGTGTTATAATCATCATCAAACAATTTTTCAATGTAACTTCCAAACATCACATTTGTCTTCTTTACTAGTTGCAGCATTCCCAACATCCTTCAAAATCTTAAGGCAGTGCTTTCTTCTGCATGTATTAGTAATTTCTTTGATTCTTTTATGGAGGTTAAAGTCATCATGCACCTTATTTAACATTTCTATCTCCCTGCATTGTGAAGCATACCACTTTGCTTTCGCAGTTCGGATTTTGGATCTTATCTTCTTCTGCAATTCCTTGTACTTCTCAAGATTACGCTTTTTCATCTTGCGACGCTCAGTCATTAGTGACAATTTCATCGGTCATCCAATTCTTGCGCTGCTGTTGCTCTTGCATGAAGTTATTTTCCGTAACTTCATTGAACACTTTTTTAAATCCTAGCCATGTTTCCTCTATACTAGTCTCCTATTTCTTCATTGAGCTTGCAAGAGGTTTCTTGGACCACATCATCGGAGTTCAACAATCTTAAATTCAATTTCCTGTTTGCATTATGTAATGGACGTCTTTTTAATCTTATCCTTATATTCGCCACAACAGGATTATGATCCGAGTTGTCTCCGCTCGGATATGTTTTGGCACTCTTCACAGAATTTCTAAAACGTTTATTGATCAGAATAAAATATATTTGATAACGGACAATATTGGTGTCCTTGTCTTGAGGAGATATCCAAGTATATAAACGTCTTTTGGGCAATTTAAACCATGTATTTGCAACCACAAAATCTGAATCTTGACAAAACTCAATTAATCGATCGCCTCTCTCATTTCTAACTCCAAGTCCATAACTTCCCACAATATCAAGAACTCTTCCTTCACCTAACTTAGCATTAAAATCTCCAAGATAGATGTTGAGATCTTGCTTCTTTATTGATCTAGTAATTTGGTCAATATCCTCATAAAACTTTTCAATTTCACTATCGGATTTGTCAGCAGTAGAAGCATAGACCTGGACTATATTGATATTTATTGGATTTCCTTTTATTTGCAGGAGAATGCATCTATCTGAAAGTGGGACAAAGTTAGTTACTTTTTTTTGCCAGTTCCTTTTTTATTACAACAGCTACCCCATTAGGGTGCCCTTTAGCATTGCTTCCAGAATAAAACATCACAACATCCTCTCTTATACATTTACCTGAGTCAGGCCATCGTACTTCGGAAATACCAAGTATATCAATATTCAATTTTTCCATTTCCAAAATTAGATTATCCAGTTTTCTTGCTTCATACAGACTTCGAACATTCCATGTACCCACACGCACCTCCTCTTTCAAAATTGCTAGTCCGGAGATTCTTCGCACCCCTGTCCCATTTAAGAGACGCCGGTACTCACGGCCATTTGTATTAGATGCACTCGCCATTAAGAAAAGTAGGTGGAAGTGGACTTCCTCGGGAGAATAATGCGATGGTTTCCCTGCTTGCCTTTCGCATCGCAGTTCCGTGGCCGCTACATGCGTTATGTGCAAGACGCCCACGAATATCCGGATGAAGCTGCTTCCAAGATCCTTCCTGGGCACCACCACCCAGTACTGTTGTCCCTGCTGCCAGACAACAGGGTAGACAAGGAGAGAAAGAACGGTGTTCCTTCCGCCTTCATCGCCGTTGGTATATACTCCTCTTCCGCCTTCTAAGCTGTTGGTCATCTTCATTATCAACGGCTTTCCAATCTAGATCGTCGTCTTCTGTGATGTCTTCTTTCTTCCACGTCGTGGACTATTCTTAGCTTCCCCTCTTCTCTTACGTACTGGCAAGCTAGACAATCTAGGCTTCCCCAGTTGGTAGTCTGGGTCATCGGAGCATTAAACCCCCTCCACGATAAGGTGATAGTCCACTTCTTCTATTATTAACAATTTTTTGCGTGTAATTAAACAATTTACTAAGAATTTAGTTGCTAAACAACTCTGAGAATTCATCAGGAAAGCATCTAATATTTGGAGTTAATTTTTCTACCGGACTTAAGTTTAAGTCCCAAGTAAAATCTTTTCTGCTGCATAACTGTTTCTATACAATTCGAGACTATACCGAGCATCAAAAAGGAAAGTAGAATTAATTTTAACAATGATAGTTAATGTAATTATTTATCATTTGGACTGTATAATTCTAAAGAACCTGTAACAAGTATTGTACCACAGTTTCTGGGTTGATGGCCCCCATCTCGATCAGGTTTTTCGTCCAGTTTCCCTGATCCTTGAGCAAATGCTGAGATGGTCCCTTGTTTTGCTTCTGGACATAAATGTAACTTCATTATTTGTGCACGTCTTCTGAATTTCAGTGGGAAATATAGTTATTCAAATTATCGTTTTTCATATTATCGCGGCAAAAAGTATTATTCTTTCATGAAGAACATGAGGGTTCAGGGCAGAAATTTATAGCTAATTTACCTTTGAAAATATATTTTATTATATAGGAGCGAATATTTTGTCAACAAAACTCGAAAAAACTCTCTTTTCTGTATTCAAAATTCGACTAGAATATGGTTTAGGATAGAGACCACAGAATTATGAAAACGTGCACAAAATTCACTTCTCCCCATAGGTCGTCATACGCAGTTTTTAACTGTTTTTGACGTAAATAAATAAAAAATAAATAGACTTCGCGTGTTGTCACATCCAGGCCCATGTTTCGTAGCAGAAATTGAAATCTTCTCAAATTCAAAGTACAATGGAAAATTTCAATACCCATATTATCCACTTTCCACAATTCAGCAAGATTTGGGTGCCCTGATTTCACAGACTCAGCCAAAATACGTAGCACAATTACTGCCTTCATTTCCCCTTTGTCAGTCTTATTCATGGAGCTAAGAATACATGGAGGTGGCATGACGTCATAAATTTGAAGCCACCTCCGTCATATTAGTTAGTCCAGAAAGCTTGTAGCATAAACAAATCGCGTGAATGCTCTGTCGCTTGTTTAGCTGTGATCGTGTTCAGTTGTTGTTTGACATTGTTTTTAATATTTAAAAACCTTGTTCAAAATAACTAGTTTGCAACGAGAATTTACAGTAGTTCGTTTTCTCCTAATAATAGAAAGGCAATAAAATAATTGCGTATAAATAGCATTTCTTTCTGTATAATCCTTTGTGTTCGAGGAAGCGAAAACAAGGATTGGGTATTCAAATGTGCATGCCATCACGTATTAAAATGATTACTGCATGAATATTACTTACTTACAAATTCCAGTGTTAAGAAAGTTTAATATCTCTTTCCCAATGTCGTAATACAAATATTCAAATGTGTGGATTGAGGAAGAGATATGGAAACACATTAAGGAATAAACTACAACACACCCACAAGGAACCCAAAAAGTCGTTTCACCAGTTTCTTATATATTTAAAACAAACAATAATTTACAGTATAAAATTTATTTTTCTTGTAAAATTTATCAAAATGTGGCACTTTACTCTTCAATGCAATGAATTGTCACAATTAAAACTTTAATGTACGTTAGAAATAATGAAAATCGTTAAAGCATATTCGTTAAAAATTTGTAATATAATTATTAATCCCAACGGTATTTAATAACATCATTTAAAAAACCTTGGTCATTCCTATTTTCCTTGTATTCATCATATTTCCAGCGTATGTTGAAATCATGACAGTAAAATAACAAACATAACCTCATAACCTTCAATCACGCAGAGATTTAATCTTACGATACATTTATTTAAAGTAAAAAATGACTGTTTAATCTGATCGTCACTGTAGGGAAAGAAAGCTACATTTATTTTCTAGACTCAGAACAAGGGATCATATTAGCATTTGCTCAGTAAGTCAAGAGAAACTGGCCGAAACTTATTCGATTGATAAGAAAACCTTTTGCTGTTTACAATTCATAAATGAGATTTGTGTACTATAATTTTAAATGCCTAGTCATTTATTTTAAATTACATCCACATTATTGTTCTCAAATCGATTACAAACGTTTCCCTACCTTGGAATGATGATTTCGTAGAAACTTTCGCCTTCTTTTGGTGCATGTCCATTTCTTTTACAGCCAGAAACGAAAACACTGATACTCGGTTTCCCGTTTCGAGTCATAGTTTCTCCGTCATTTGGATAACACCATTAAAAATCCATATTCTGGATTCTATGTACAGTAATAATTTAAATTCAGTTGTCGATAATTGCGGCACAGAATGAAACTCTTAACACAATCATAGCATAAACTAAAGCAAGATGGCTGCCGTACATGGTCATATTCGGCCTGCATATTCCTACACAAATTCACAAGCAGCTAATGACGTATTGACGTGACGTGATGGGGACTAAGCAATATGGCGGACTGGCTTCACTTTCTTAACATTGCAGAGATAGGTAAGGGCACCTCCATGTATTCTTAGCTCCATAGTCTTATTGGTGCTGCGATCATTTTTATTCCTCTCTAAATCCATTTCATTTTTTATGTTGGTTAATTCTGTTATTCTCTCAATCATATCCAAATGAATAAACAAGGAAAACATTGTCCTGGTATTTCGGAATTGAGTGCAGACTGCTTTTTCCAGGGCGGTGAGTAACGATATTCTGTTTCCGCTTTCAGCAAAAGTTGGCGAATTCTTCCACTCCTTTCTTAACATATAAAGTGACCTAAAATGTTCGTAGTACTTTAGTATTAATTTTTCAGGGGAATCCTAAAGTAAAAATACAGCATGCAATACGTTCCCAAACTAATAGAATGTACGAAGACACCTTTGCTAACGTAGAAAGTAACGCAGGGGTCTCTGGGCACCCCAAACAAAACAATAGCTTGCTACACCGATAAAACTCACTTAAGTGGCAAACTGAGAACCCACTTTTGTATCATGATACAAAAAGAGAAAGGTACTAAAGCAATGGTCAGGGTAGCCAACATGGGAAATACAACAAGCGGCAAGAAAGGATAGTGGGGGTCCCACAGACCCCGCGTTACAACTCCCGGGTTAATGAGTTCACCACCATCACGAGACTTCATTATTATCATCACTTCCATCTCCATTAAGGCGAAAAAGAACTAGGGGGCGGAGAAACGAGTTGGAGGAGAACGAGTTGGAGGAGATTGACGAGGGGTAGAAAGAAGGACTAAGAGAATATAATAGAGATATTTTTCAATAAAATAAGATAAATTTATTTAAACTGCCATTGGTACAACCAGTATTTATTTAAACTGCCATTGGGTACAAGCAGATAGCAGTTAATTGTAATGGATAATGCAATTGAATGTCGATAACATGCGTTTCTGTATAATGTAAAACAGATTAAGATAATTAATTTCGATTATGCCAGTTGTCCAAATTGTTTTGTGGATAATGTCATTTGAAAAATACGTATTATGCCTAATTATAGTAATGTAGGTAATATGTCGTATTTATCAAAACAATATAAGTTTGAAACCTACGAAAGTGGCGAAGTTGCAGATTTCTAAACTTCTTGAGAATAAATACGAACAACCATTTTTAAAGCGGAAACTTAACTCGATGCATTTTACTTTCTCGCTCTTAGGAAGGAACTTTTTAAGAAGATAAAGTTATGAAATTCTGCGGGGAAAAACGAGGAATTTTCGGCAGAAATACTTGTCGGGCCCTGGTACGGAAAAGTGGATAAATCCAGTTGCTAAATTTAGAAGAAAAAATCCTCTAACACGTGGTGCAGCCAGAAACCCTGTTTTGTGGGTCCTTGATACCGAAAAATCGAATGACTGCAAATCGTCTCTCTGTCAATCCGTCTGTGAGAAACGCTAGTGGCTAAACTGTTTAGCCGATTTTCCCCAAAATTAATATTTCCCAATTGATCTGGCTAATGTCGCAGCACCTTGAAATTTGAAACCAAAAGTAGGGGGTACTTTACATGAAGCCCCTGGGACATTTTCATAATTTCAAAAAAAATGGCTCCATCGTTTTTGATTTTTGAATTTTTTTCTGGATAGTGTGAAATATGTTTGAGAGAACTGTACAGGTCTCACTTTTTTTCTTTTTCAAAAATTGCAAAATTTCAAACTTTTTTCTGCGTATTCCTACAACAATTTTCAAGATCAAATGTTTTCTTACTGAAAGGTGTTCATTACAAAGTTCTTGAAAAGAGGTCATGTTCAAAATTTCGAAAATATGAGTAGGTTTAGCGTAATTTTAGATGAAACATGGGCGTTTTTAAAACTATTTTAAACAATTTTTTCAGATACGCCTCAAAATTTTGTTCCTAACTTTTATTCTCGTATGTAGCAAAGAACTGTGAGGATGGTGGTGATGGTCCTATTTTGGCACACTCTGCATTTTCGAAAATTGCAAAATAAAATGGTCGGAATTGTAAATTAGAATTTCAAGCGCATCGTTTCAGAAGTTGATAGTTTGGAAAACAACAACACAGAGGTTTCAAAATTCTTCAAATTCATTCCATAGTTTTTTAAATAATTGCATATTTTCCATCCGTTTAAAACACTATCTTTCATCTCCAAAACCAATTCTTGCCGGTGTTCCTCAAGGAGCTGTACTTTCACCCACCCTTTTCCATTTATTTATTTCAGATTTCCCTTCAACAAAAGACACATCGTTAGCATTATTTGCAGACGATTCTGTATTATACAGTACTCATAAAAATCTTGAAACTGCAATTACTTTACTCCAAAATCACTTGAATAAGGTAGATTCGTGGGATAAGAAGTGGCATTTCAAATTAAATACCACAAAATGCAGTGTAAAAAGTTTGTGCTTACGTAGGTATAATGAACTACCTCCTCTAACTTATGAAAATGAACCAATGAAATGGCTTTCATCCACCGAACCAGTAAATATTTAGGAGGATTAATGGTCATAAGACTCCATTGACGAAATAATATCGCCCATGTATAGTTAATAAACGATGGCATTCCTCTGATTACTCTTCACTAAGGATACAGACTAAATTACATATTTATAAAACAGTGATTCTTGAAACAGTGATTCAGCAAAATTAATAACATTCCGTCTGCACTTAATTTTCAACTTGGTAAACATGATCCCCACCGTAAACGACTTAAACGAAAATTACCAAAGCAATTCTTCAACCCTCCTTAACCTCCTTACAAATATTATTTATTCACATGAAATAGTTTTGTCTTGATGCGTGAGCTGCATGTTTATAGCTACTCATTTTCTATGTTCATGATTCAATTTGTTCATTTTCTGCTGCAAAGGACCTAATGGCCAAGGGCATGCAATTATTCAATAAAAATTTCATCCCATTGTTGGCAGTCATGATAATTAGATAACAGTCATAGATAATATTTTGATGAATGAAAATATATTGAAAGTAGGAAATAAATTTTAATTTAGAACTAACAAACATACTTCTGTACTTTAAGAAGTTTTAATCGATGACTATTGAGATACATTCATCAACTGTGATAATTTCTAAGTAATTAGCTTAATTATTTAATCTCACCCCCATGTTGGGCTGCCAATGAGATGATTTTTTTCAGTAATATCTTATTAATTTCTGTAGCCTTAATTAGAAACGTAAACGTGGTACATGTGGGTGGCTAGCTCGACACCACGTCCACTGGATGCTAGAAGATATGTGCGATGCTGAAAAAACTTTTAGATAAATATGCTAATGTTTTTGGGGAGTCAGAGGAACCGGTGATCGGTTATGAATTCCAGATAGAGGTGATAGAAGAAAAGCCGTTTAACGCCAGAAGTTATCCAGTACCATACGCGTTTTTGGCCGAGCTACGAAAGCAAATAATTGAAATGGAGGGAAAAGGAATTATTATAAAACGAGAGACACCCTATGTTAACCCGTTAGTCATCGTCAGAAGTAACAAAATCCGCATTGTTTAGACGCGCGTAAGTTAAATGCTATAACTGTTCCCCGATATGAAGCACCACCCCAAAAAAAGAGATGGTGAAGAAGTTGCAAGGGGCCAAGATTTTCACGGGATTAGGCATCATATTGGCAGATGGCTATTGAGCGTGACAGTCAGAAATATGTTGGATTTGCATTTGAGGGAAATACGTATTGTTTCCGACGAGTGCCGTTCGGGCTGAAGAATAGTGGGGCCTCGCTCATTTATTATTTATACAATGCTATCCCGCGAGAACTTAAGCAAACCATAGTAATGTATGTCGATGATATAGTGCTCTTTTCACCAGATATTAAAACTCATATGAAGGATTTGGAAACTTGTTGCGGGTTTTTGAACAGCACAAGTTGAAATTAAATATCGAAAAATGTAAGTTTGCCCAAAGTGAAGTTGAGTTCATGGGACACGTGATTTCACGCGACGGGTTGCGTATGCAGGAACAGAAGCGCGAGCTGATACGACGGCTGCCCAGGCCGAGAAACGTCCAGGAATTGAGGCGCTTCATCGGAGTGTGTAACTACTAGCGCGATTCTGTAAAGGATACTCGCATATACTGTATCCGTTACTAGTTAAGTTTATTGAAGAAAGGAAGAAGATGGTCACGGGATGCCGAATGTCAACAAGCCTTTGAATTGTTAAAGAGATTATTCGAGGAGACATACGTGATTCAATACCCCGATTTCAGCCGAAGGATGTATCTGCAGGTGGATAGTAGCGGCTCCGCGATGGGAGCGGTACAATTTCACATCGGTGAGCAGGGGCAACAGGAAATAATTTCACTAGAGAGTCGGACGCTGAAATTAAGGGAACAGCATTTCAGCGTGTCTGAACGAGAAGCTTTGTGCTTTGTTTGGGCAACGCAAAAGCTTAAATAAATGCTTCTAGGACGGGAATTCACCATTTTTGCGGCGGCGGTGGTGTAGTGGTTAGCGTAACGGGCTGCTATACCAAAGTTCGCGGGTTCAAACCCGATCGAAGCCGTGGATTTTTAGGGGCGAAAAAATCCTTCGTACGCCTTCCTTCGGAGGGGAAGTAAATCCGGCTGTCCCATGTTAGTAGATTTACTTGCATGTAAAAGATCCTCAAGCCTAAATGACGCCTCTGAGCTAAATTCAAATCGCCGGTTTCGTCGCCTCAGTAATACCTTCTTTCCGCTAGTTGGTGAAAGGAGTGTAACAAAATTTGCGTGGTCAGACGGAAGAGCAGGCCTCATGGCCTGAGTCTCGCCACGTAAAATAAGGCAATTCAATTCAATTCAATTATCACCGATCACAAAGCATTGGTGTTTTTGATGAGGAGCAATTTGCTGAACGATAGGTTGTTGCGATGGTCCGTCTGGTTACAGCAGTTTGCATTCAAAGTCGAATACTGCGAGGTCAAGAAAAACATTTTACCTGATTTCTTGTCACGGCTCAGGTTAACCCATTAGTGCATGAAGTTTCCTGGCTTATTTTTGGGGAAAAAGATTGTATATCCATGTATTATACATCTAAAAGACATACTATGTGAATTATCAAAATTTTATTCTGCACCGTTTCCAAGAAAAACGTGATCCGATAAATCGGATCACATGCATACAGTACTCTTAAGTGCAGCTGTGGGGCTGCCCGGTTATGCTTTCAGTAAAAAGAACGATGGTGAAATTCCCGTGTACCAAGTCATATATTACTCTAAAAATAAATTATATTTTAATCTTTTGGTCTATTTTGATGTGTAGACTAATTTTTACGTTATATTTATGTTACTGGGCAAACAAATGAAAATATTTCGATTCTGAAAAATGATGTTTATTCGTTAGAGATACAATGAAATTCTTTCCTTTCATATTATAATATGCATAAAGGTCTTTGAAGTATTTGGAATGCAATTCCGTATCATAGTTTTGGCACATGAATTTTCCTTTACCACTGACAGTGGCGAAGTTTCTTTTCTGTAGAAACAGGAATTATCCCGTGGTTTTTGCACAGAAAACGAATGTCAGTATTTGGATCATTTGGCTGTGTTTCTTTTCTTGGTGATGTTTCATGAATGTTCAACAAGCTCAGGCAAATATCTCTTCGGAATTTCGAAAAACAATGGAATTTCTTATCATTTGGCAATATTTTTTCATTAGGAGCCAGGTTTTTACAACCGAAGTATGCACAAATAAGCAAATATAAGCCAATACTATTTTCGTTGTTGCATTCTAGTTCCGTAGTTCGCCATCATTTGGTCCATCAAATCCATCCCACCCATTCTTTTATTGTACGAACTAAAAATTACAAGCTGTCGGAAATTAATTTTACATTTTCTTCTCTTTCAACCACCGTGCATAACTTTCCATTTCGTTCCTTCATGATTTGTGGGAAAAGACAATATCATTGCCTTTCCATCTAACAAGCATAATTTCCGCAGACGAGGGAAAATCATTGCTGCAATTGTTAGCGCCTTTTGGGTGTTCTTCTTCTAACATGTTCAAAACTTCAGCAACAGATAAGCTGACAATACTTTTTCATTTAGAAGCAGTTGCTGGAAACGTAGAGAGAATAAACGTACCCATTCTAATATATTGCAGTGAAGTGTCCCCTGTGCATGTGATCCGATATTTCGGATCACGAAAATTAATTTGAAATAGTTTAGTTATTTATAATTATTTTCTTATAATACCAATTCAAATGGAAAACATGAACCTTCATTATTTCATTTCATGTAAAATTTGTTCATATCAATCAATGTGAGGTATTATAATTAATTGAAAACTTACCAGCTACGTAAAACAACAAGACTGTAATGCGCCATCTTGCAATCTAATCGCTCTAAATCTAAAACTTCTAAAAGTTACAGCGTATACATTTAATTTATGCCTTTCCAACAATGCGAGCGTTGATTCGTGTGTATCTCAAACAGATAAGTCTCCAATGACAGGCATGGTTGACGCTTTTCTTAGCATCCGATTTATCGGATCACATGCACTAATGGGTTAAGAGAGAAGGGCGAGGAGATGCAAGGATATGTGAATGCGATGCAAGTACCTGACATCAAGCCAGAGTGGACTCGAGACGAAATTATCAAATACCAACAGGATGATGAGATGGGGAAGCGGATCAAAAGTATTCTGTCGGCAGATCCGCAGCAACAGGTGGACGGTGGTGGCAACAATGAAATGATAAGTAGACTGTGGAAGGTATATGACGGCGTATTAATGAAGAAAATCGGCCGAACAGGGGATAGGTATAAGGTATGGATTCCACCAAACGTACGCAACGAGCTGATTGATTCAACTCATGAACATTTCGGTGGAGGAAAAATTGAACAAATTTTGAGAGAGCAGTGTGTTTGGAAAAATATGGGCAGAGAAATCCGCAAGAGAGCTGTTGCGACGTATGTCAGAAGACGAAACAACCCAATAGAAAGTATAGTGGGGAAATACAGGCAATAATTGCGCCTTGCGAATTGTATGCAGTGGACTTATAAGGCCCATTACCGAAAGCGAAGTTCGGGAATCAATACCTATTCGTCATTATTGACGTGTTTTCAAAACTTGTTGGCATACACCCCATCAATAAGGCAAACACGGCAAATTGCGTTAGAAAAGTACGGAAATTTTACGAATTTGCGGGAAACCCGAAACGCATTCTTACGGATTTAGGCACGCAGTTCACCAGCAAAAAATGGATGAAGGCGTTGGAAGAAGATGGCGTGGAGATGAACCACTCGACAGTACGCTCACCCCAAAACAATCCAAGCGAGAGGGTGATGAAAGAGATTTCTCGGTTGTTCAGAGTCTACGTGTCAGGAAATCACAGAGCGTGGATCGAAGCCGTCCCCATTTTTAAACTATGTGCTAAACAACGTACCACATGGTAGCACCAAACGGACGCCGTGGCAGGTACATTTTAACAAGAAATCGGAAGGCCCATTTAGAAGGATGCAAGTACCACCGGAGATGGACGGAAGAAATGTACCAGAAGACCACAGAATTATCCTGGAAAACTTCAAACGGGCAGCGGCGGGCAGGAAGAAGCTGCAGAAAAATTCGTTCCTGGAAAGCTACCGGATAGGGGGAAAGATTCTAATTAAATCGAACCCTGTATCGTCAGCAGACCAGAAACTGTTTTGTAAATTCTTCCCGCTATATCAAGGCCCATATAGAATAAAGAAACTGTATGAAAACAATACTATGTTAGTAGAAACGGAGAATGGTCAGGAAATAGGAAAATACAATTTTAGAAATGTTAAGCCATACATGAAGCAATAGAGGGTTAGATAGTAATATATTGTAAATATGATAGGAAAGTGCACGGACGCTTTTAACACCTGTGCCAAGCGAAAGATCAAGTGACAAAAGGACATTCGCAGTGAGTGCTGAGCGAATTTTTTTTTGTTAAGTAGATAGAATAAATGGTAGGTCAGAAATAAGTTTGTAAATAGTAGGACAAGATTGGTTTTAGAAGATAAGTTAGGTTAAGTTAGATTTAAGGTATATAATGTAAGAAGATGCAAGAATGTAGTCTCAGTGTCAAGTGCGGTAATAAGTGACAACAAGATAATTTAAGCAAAAACAAGAAGAATTACGAGTGTGCGTAGTTACGTGAAGAGAAAATGTGATAGATTAGGTAGTGCGCGAAAGATATACGATAAGAGGTCGCGATGAAAACGGTAGCGGGTTCATTAACCCAGTACATTGTTGTGAGGCCGAGATACAGAAGGTCAAGGTTACGGCGCAATGACTGTGTAAAGAAAAAAAACCTCCGAGTATAGATTCTGTAGAAATGTTCTCTCGCCAGCATCCCACATATCTTCAAGTTTGCCAATCCTCTTCGACGATCCCTGAGCAACACGTATGCGAATTTTTGGCACGCAGCGTCAAGCTCCTGTTGCCCACGTCCAAAATCGCTTCATATGTCCTCACGCAATCCAATCCAAGTATTATCGGCTGAATTAAACCCTTAATAACGACCTCTGGCGTCTCGATCACGAACTCTTCTACCACAAACTCAATCCACATTTAACCATGTTTACAATACGATATTCTTTGATTTGCCACATGAATCTTCAAATTGCGTGTACGTAACTACTCTAATTTAATGCCTTCCCGTTTTAATTGCTCATATAATTCCAGTGATATCGCCGTCACGCTACTGCCTGAATCCACCAACGCCCTCGTCCCAATGTCAAAACATGCTCCGTTTAAAACGAGACCCCCATTTGTTTTTTCTTTAGATTCTTCTTCGCGAATTAAATCCTTTTCCGCAATCATTTGCGTACGCCACGTTAGTTAAATGTAATTCCCGATATTTGTCGTCTGGCCCGTTGCACCTTTTCGTTCCAGACGAATTTAATTTTCCTGTATTGCATTCATGTCGAATGGCTGCTCACGTTCCTTAGGCTTCGGATTATATTTTTGGTAACCGTTGGCATTCCCTGATTTATAAGAATCATTCGCCTTTTATTCTTCTGATCTCCCTGGTAAGTTTTATGGTCCCCACTAATTCGTATTTTTATTCTTGTGACCGTCATGTTCCCCAGTCATTTTTCGGGCTTCCGTCAGGTCGCACGCTACTTTTGCCGCTGTCGTATTCCTTGACTTTTCGATCGCCGCTGTGACTAATATTCTGATCGAATTATTTAATCTCTCTAATAACTCCTCGATACTGGTTGACATATTATTAATTATTAAATTTTGGAAGGCGTACGGGAGTTGCCTACAATGATGCGCATTACTTCGCGCGCGTTGAACGCGTCGTCGCATGCACGAAAAATATTTATGCAGCGCGTGTCGTAGTCCGCCATTGTTTCGCTGCCGTTTTTGTTAAATTTTTCTGACATAATACGGTATTTCATTTTGAATTTATGTTGCTCTTTCCAGTATCGCTTTAAAAATTTATTTTCCATTCTAGATAACTGAGTGGTTCGGGGAATGATTTGAACCAGTTCTGTGCCTTCGAAGCTAAGGCTATTTTACAACATCCATTTTTAAGCTATCCGGAATGTTGTTTACGCGCACGTAATTTTTCTAAACTCTCTATGAAGGAAAACGGCTGTTCACGTGAATCCCCATAGAATTTAAACGATGCTGGGAAATTACGTACATTGCTGCAAGCGGGACTGGGACCATTATGTCTCACGAAATTAATTTCGCGTTTGAGTGCATTTATTTCATCTCGCAATAAGTTCTCCGCGGCATTAATTGCAATTTCTGCCCCTTCTATGACTTTCTGAATTTTTTCGGGTAATTCATTTTCCTCCTGTTGTAATGAATTTTCTATTTTATTAATTCGCGTATCTTGTTGTGATACTAATTCAGAAACGCTATTTACATTTGTCTGAATAGTAGACAATCGAGTGCATTGTTATTCGCCTACAGATTCTATCTTAACAATGGCTTCTTGAACTTGCTTTCTCTAATGTCCTGTACTTTAATATCATTAATACCTTGATATATTTTATTTTGCTTGTCAACATTTTCAATTTTGTTTTCCAAACTTCTAGCGCGGTTTTCGGCCTCTTCGCTAACCTTGGAAATGTCTAATCGTAATTCTGAAACATTTCTTTGTAATTCGGTTCTTACAACACCCAATTCGCGTTTAACGCTGATTCTAATTTCTCTTCTAATTTGTTTTGAGATTCCTGTATTTTATTCTGAGAATCCTCCATTTTGGATTCGAATTTATCTAGACATTTTCGCGTTTCATTCTGGGATTTTTCAATTTTGGTTTCTAACGATTCTTGTAAACTCATAAATCTAAGCTCCGTTTTATTATGAGATTCTTCCATTGTTTTACGAAATTCTATTAAGAAATGTAATATTGATTCCTCCGAGTTCATTCTGATTATTTTTCGTTCGCGCCCTGGTCGCGTCGTCGCCAAACTTTCTGCTTGCATCTCGACCCGTTGCGGCGTTGCCATCTCCTCAGTCCCCGCAGTATCGATATAGGCCTCTTCTACGACGTTATTTTCTGGCTCCCGGACCTCTATTAATTCGGAAATATTCCCAATACCGTCAGAAGACTCAGAAACTGTTTCATCACGCAATTCCTCGCTCTTTGGCCCTTTTTGCTACGCGTTTCCATTTTGAAAGTGTAATTACGCGTTGAATCGTCTAAATCTAGTTTTACAAAATTTTCTTTCGTAATATTTTACGTAAATATAAGATCCTATCAATTTTCAGCCCCGCGTTGGGCTCGCCACTGAGATATCTTCATCAACTGTGATAATTTCTAAGTAATTAGCTTAATTATTTAATCTCACCCCTATGTTGGGCTGCCAATGAGATGGTTTTTTTCAGTAATATCTTATTAATTTCTGTAGCCTTAACTGGAAACGTGAACGTGGTACATGTGGGTGGCTAGCTCGACACCACGTCCACTAGATGCTCCTGAAAAATAATAATACTCTCTGCATTTGTCGTGGGTTGAAAATACCGCTCTACGAGGACTCGGTCGATGGATCTTATACTTACGCTTTGGTTACCAATAATACAAGGGATTATTTTTGAGAATACCTAATTTGTATTTAATGAAATGAAAATTTATATATGCACGTAACGACATGAAGTGTCGTACGTCTCTTTTTATTATTAGAAATTTTTAATTAATCTCTTTCATGACCTTTTATGCATTATCATATTATCTAAACTTGACAATTAATTTCCCTAATGATGGCCATCAACTAATTGTTACAATTTTAATTTTAATTATTACTTTAACCAAAATTTTAATTATTCTTGGGCCTTGTACATCAAAATTTAGCTGGTTTTGTCTTTCTCGAATTCAGGATTTCGCGGAAATACTTCCTTGTTCATTCGGCGTCAGCACACTTGGCAGTTGAATACCAGTTCAGCTTCACAGCACCATATTTTCGTCTGGATTCCGATGTCCGCTTCAATCCACACTTTGTTTAATTAGCTAGTCTCAGAAAACTTCCTACGATCCCGATACTACTAAAAATACCGATATTACTAAAATTTAATTATATAATTCTTACACCGAGTTCCAATATCAAATTAATCATCGAAGATGACGATTACAGTTCGTACATCTCGATTCTATCACACGCCAGTCTCAAGAAACCATAAATTCAGAGTACATAATCCTACATCTTATCCTATCCTACCAGATCCTGACACGAAGTGTTGTAAAATTCCAAAATGTTCTACCTCGATCTTTTTTTCAATGTCTCTTATTTCTATTCTTGTCACGTAGTCCTTCTCGTGTTTTTAATCCCTATGTTATTGCCAATCAAATCAATAAATGACTGATCTCTTCTGGTTAACAATGTTCCTATTTATGTATGTTTCGTGATAATTTATGTATAAAACTTTTTTCCCCACTTCTTCAATTAAATATATATCATTTTTTCATATTTGTACATATTATTTTTCACTCCAAATTACGTACTGAAGTGCACGAAAATTGAGGGCTTTTCCGATGCACTTCACTATGGTACTAAAAAAATGAAAGCTCATTTCCTAAGTAATCAAGGTAGTCATGTGTGAAATTATTGTTGCTTTTCTGTATTATGTTCTGTAAATACTGTAACGTTGAAAACTATTTGTAGTAGATGCAAGACGATGGGAGGTTCCGTGCCGCGAATGCAACTACATACAGGATCAGTACGGGTTTCAGGGGATTGTTTCTTTTCAGGCAAATGAAAGGCAATGTACACTTGTGAATGAATTTAAGTTTAATCTTTGAAAATAGATAGTTGTACAAATAAGTAATTTAGTAATAAGCCGGAGGATCAATGAATGCTTATACAGTTATTCTTCTTTCTTGAAGTTCACTTTTACAGATTGATGATAGTGTACAGCGAGGACCAACCCAGATCAGACGTCTGAGTATGTACAGTTACTCCCAGATATATTTGGTCGCTTGTATAATATTCGAAAATTAGACGATAACCACTAAAACATATGCACACCGTGAACTAATACTTATTGAAAAGAATTCAAACATACAATGTCTACAAATAGGATTCATCATTACATCTGTTTACATTATCCGTTCCGTATAAAAAATTAAAATAAATTCGACCGTTAAATGGACGAGGATCAAAAATATTCGGCCACCGTGGGAAACTCGCACTTTCTTGCCTCTCCTCGTACCAAACCAGGGCTCATGAAACGTTTTAGACCTCCTGGAGCATAGCTCGGCAGTTCTGCACTGTATAATATCTCGTAGTAATCATTTGTGTTATTGTAATGGGGCACAAAAGGAAGCACTATAAAACTTTCGAAGAACGGCAGCTGGTGATTTTTCATCACGCTAAGGGTAAGTCCCATAGAGAGATATCGAAGATGCTAAACATCAGAACAACAGTTGGTGATATTGTTCGAAGATTTAAGAATGAAGACAGAATTGAAACCATTCCGCAGACAGGGAGACCAAAAAAACTAAACGACCAAGAAGAACGGTTTGTGGTTCGAAAAGTGAAAGAAAATCCAAAAATTAGTGCTCCGAAAATTGCAGCAGCAGTGCTTGATGTGTGTGGGAAAAAGGTGGTGTAGAAACTGTTAGAAGAGCACTGAGAAGGAACGAGTACGGTGGAGGTACGGTCGGCTGAGGTTGGCTGCAGATGATGCAGCTGGCGGCCTGGATGGCACAATGGGCACGTACTCGGCCTGACTGGAGCGGCCCATTTGTGTAGATTTGGCCAGGTGAAGACTGATTCACGGGTGGCCCGAATGTAGATCGCGGCCTGCTGGCCGCGCTGATTCATTACCGGAGCCTTGATATGCAAACCAAGACTAGCCGACTCGTCCGCAGGCTGTCTGGCGAGTGGAGCGAATATTGACACTCGTCCGGCGTATTGACGAATGTGCCAATGACAGTTGATTGTCTCGTACTGTTGTAGGCTGATGCCTAAGTTAGCAAGTGATTTGCTTAGGCGTGCGATAATGCTGAGCAACAGAAGTGAAGTTGTAGCACTTATCGAAGTTGGCTATTTGTAGCCTTGCTTGTAGAAGTTGACGATAATAGTTTGACTGTGATAGTTGACTGCAGTAGTTTAGAAGTAACAGTAGAAGTTTCAGTAGTAGTGTAGAAATGACTGATAGTAGTGATAGTTGATTGGAAGTTTGAATAGTAGCGCGTGGGAGCGATGTTGCCGTATTTATTGAAGCGGATGTTCCGACTGCAGAGGGAGGATCACGTTACATTAACAGTTAGCCTATGACATGCAGTGAGACGCAGCGTGCCGCGAGATTTGCTCGCTATTTGCTGTTATTGTCTGGAGTGCGTCACGTGACTTTGGCGCGCCACTTGAGATGCCCGCGATGGCTGCATCTCATTAGCAATGTTAGGGTATGTTTCCCGCGGGAACCGCGGTGCGCCGGTTGAGAGAAGACGGGGCGGCCGCGCCCGCGCGCAGATGTGCACCTTTGTCATCGAAAAGCTTGTAGCGCGAATATTGGTGAAGGAGGCACGTACGATTTCTATAAATGTTTGTAAACACATCTGGCCGAAGGCTTGAGTAGAGGGGCAGGAAGAGGGTTAGTGGGGGCGTGACCTCCCGGGCTCAACGAGAATTGTTTTATTGCCTGTGCATCTGTGTTTTCAATAAGCAGATGCGCTGGACTGCCGTGAGAGGCTTTAGGGTGGAGCAGCCGAAGAATGTTGGCCACGCGGGTGAAAGACCAGTTATGTTTCCCTCGGAAGAGCTGCGCCAATGCTCGTAATTTTACGACCACGGCTACCTTTGGTATGCATGGCATTTATACTTATATAATTGTAATAGTGTATGGTGGTTTCATTTCTAGCATTAGGAAGCCTAAAAATCCAGAGAATGTGAAACAAAATGTCCTTTCAGCGTTCAATGACGGTATCTGGGAAGTTCATCATTCATAACAGAAAAACTAGTTCAAATTATAGAGATTAGAAAACTAAGGTCTGCGAGAAAGTATCTGCCATTCTATAGCACCACTAGTTTATTTGTTTACTTGCCGTCCTTTACTACACATAGGGATTCTGGCTGCACCACGTGTAAGGAGATTTTATTTTCTTAATTTAGCAACTGGATTTATCCACTTTTCCGTTACCAGGGACCTGTAATAAGAGTTTTTCTGCCAAAAATACGCCGTTTTTTCCCCGCAGCATTGCATAACTTACGTAACGTACGTATAGTATACGGAAAAGTAAAAATTGCCGCTAATGTAAATGTAAACGAGGAGAGAGATGAGTCAAATAAATTATAATTGTAATTTTTGAATAGAATAGTGCAACATGACGTTTCTGTCATCTCGTAGAGCACATTAGGAACTATTCTTACCAAAAGTTTAAAGAAAATATTTGGAGCGTACGCAGTAGCTAGAAAGTAAAATGCTTTGTGTATTTCTTAATGTGTGTGGAGTAATGTACTTGGAACTCTTCTTATTTTAGCATGCAAGTTTCACGAATCAAACCATTATTTTTTCTTGTTTGCCAGTAATTTATAAATTATTTTATTTGGGATTATGTTATTAATGTGGCTTGAAATATTACTTTTGAAAAAAATTGACAAACCTTGAAAGTTATGAGCCTGAATTGAACTGTTGAGCAGATCAGAGCTGAATATCATTGATGTAAATTTTTCGATACGTACACGTGACGTATCCACTTCGTGAGCTAAATATTTATCGTAGTGTATTTCTCTAGCGTACTAGAAATAATAATTTCAGAAGACACACACACCCTGCGATGTACATTCGCAGTAACGTAGTCCACTAATCCACAGCCCATTCGCAGCAGCAATCCATTGTTCATCTGCCTCTACTCGCTTCCGCGGCGCGCGCGGGTCGCCTTCGGAGATCGTGGAAAAGCTCCAAGTGCTGGCGTCGCTGACGGCGATTTCCGTGTAGTCCCTCACTTTCATGCACGCGCCCCCACCCCCAAAACGCCCCTTCCCCGTACCCGCCCGCGCATGCTTAGGGACGGTGGGGCAGGGGCAGCGGCGCCGGCGTGCGCCATGCGGGTCACGTATGCAGCGCGCCGCTCCTGCACCTGGGATTTGGCGGTAGAAATGTGCGATCCGTGTATCAGCCTCAGTCCCCGGGCGCCGCCCCCGCCTGCAAATGAAGATCTCACATGGAGAGCGCCCCTGCCGCCCGCCCACCCAAACCCCCGCCCGCTCTCTCGGTCGCTGGCCAGACCCCCGCCCACTTCCTGCCAGCACATCCCTCTATCATCATCCACTTCCTCACTCGTCCCTCGCCCGCTCCCTCGCCCGCTTCCTCACCCGCTTCTTGAGCTGTTCTTTCATCAACCCCTTTACCACTTCTTCACCGGCAATCTCTAGTAGCGTTTTCCATTCGCCGCACTGGTGCACACTCAGGGCAGCTTTCGTGTTCCATTTGGCCGCTTGGACACACCAGTGCGGAGACGCCCATGTTCCATTCGCACACGGAACCAAGGTGCACTCGGGACGCCCTAAAATGCACTGACGAGCTCGACGGTGCAGTTCATTGCACCGAGGCATTTTGAGGTTAGGTACGGAAGTTATGAATGTTAATTTGAATACGTAGTGAAATTGTGAAGGCAATTGAGGATCTTCTATCACATAGGGAAACTTCGAATGATGGAGTATACCATGTTTTACAAGAAATGCCTTAAAATACTTTGTGACTTACTCGAAGTTCGGAAAATCAGTTTGTTTTCGTAAAATTCAACTTTTCGTGAATAACTGCATGTTAACAAATCCATTGTTATTTAGTAATCAAACCTATGCTCTTACAAAATCATTCAAATAAACAATGTGCCAAGAAAAGTTTCTCGCACGCGCAAGCGGAAATGCTCACATTCATATTTTTATAGTTTCCAATAACCAAATAATTCCGCAGAAGCCTTTTGGTTCGAATTTAGTGTACTGAATCGATCACTGGCAAATCTCGGGAAATTAACTTTCGACAGATTCGCTTTTCAAGCTTTCGGTAATTTTTAAATAATCACACGTTCATAGTTTTAATACTTTATGAATTAAGGAGTAAAGAATTAAGAAAGACTTCGTACAAGATATTGATATTTTGATATTACCTATCAGCTTGCTCTCAGTCAACGGTCGTACGCACACTGGATGCTACAAAAACGTCATCTCAACGTTTCTTATCTCGAGAGGTACCTCAAGGCTCCATTCTAGGTCCCCTTCTGTTCAATATCTATGTTGCAGATTTAATGCATCTATCCTTCAACTCCTTGATTCAGATGTATGCAGACGATACTCAATTAATTTATTCCTTTCACCCATCTAATCTTTCATTGGCTGTTGATTGCTTAAATGTGGATCTTGCTAATATTCATAAATGGTCTATGGAGAATGGATTAATTTTAAATCCTAATAAATCTGTGTATCTCTTTTTAGACCCTACAAATCGCCTAAGCAATGCAAATACGGATTATTTTCAGCTGTTAATTGATGGTCATTCTATTGGTCATGTTGATCTTGCTAAAAATCTTGGTTTATGGATGGACAGTGGATGGAATTTTGATCATCATATGTTAATCAAATGTAGAGCAGCATATTTGAGATTAAGGTCCCTATATCAATATCGCAACCAATTAACACAGTCAACCAAGCTAATGTTGTGCAATACTCTCATACTGTCGTTATTTAATTACTGTGATATTGTTTATAGCCCTGTACTATCTCAAAGAAATTTTGCTAGAGTTCAATCTATTCAGAATGCGTGTTTGAGGTTCTGTTTCAATGTTCGGAAATACGAGCATATATCACCATTCATGGATAAATCAGACTGGTTGACCATGAGACAGATGGATATTTCACCTATGTTTACTGGTACACTCTGTGCTCTCCTCTAATTCTCCCAGTTATCTTCGGGATCGACTTAAACTTTTTTCACAATCTAATGAGTCTGCTTCACGTACTACCCGATTTGCCAATTTCCTACTTGTTATTCCCGTTCATCGTACTACCAAATTCGAGGCATCCTTTAGCTATCTTGGTCCATACTTCTACAATTTAATCCCTCATAAGCTTAAAACCCTTCCCTACAAATCATTTTGTGAAAAACTTTGTAAATTTATTAAACTTAACTTTTAATCTTTCTTCACTGTTTCTTGATGTATTGTGTTAAATTTTTTGTAACCTTCTTGATGTATATGTTTAGCATTACTTCAGTGTTTCCTGTGATGTTATATTGCCTCATATTATCTGCTATACACTTACAATTATATTGTACTTATGTAACTTTCTCAATTCCTAACCCTCATGTATTTACATTCATGGTTATTCTCTACTTATGCTTATTCTCTTTTGATGTTATGTTTATGATCTTCTGTATTTTTCATGTGGTTAGTCTGAAAAGCAGTAATTTAATTACTGAGACACGCCGTTGTACTTTTTTATGCAATAAAGTATTATTATTATTATTATTATTATTATTATTATTATTAAGATATGTTAAAATAATAATTTTCATTATAAAAATTATAACAACGATAACAATTCCAAAACTCTTATTTTGAGTTCTGTCAGTGTGGCAGATCAAGAACGGCTGTGTATAATCTCATTGCGTAGCGCACACGCACTGACTCAGTTCCGGAATCCGTTTCATTCGTGGCTGCCCTTCACGCGTGTGGGGCAGACTGTTGCGGAGCGATGACGTATTTGCCCTGCTCAAGGGTGGGTTTCAGTGCAACAAATGGAAAACGCTACATGTTCCGGCTCTCTTGCCCACTCGGCTTATTACACCGCTGCCCGCGCAGACGTTTGGTGTGCCCGCCCGCCCGGCCATCAACGGGCCCGGGCGATGAGTGCCGAAAGATTCCAAGAGGTGACGCACTATATAGGTCGACTTCGTGAATCGTGGAAATGGTTCCCAAATGTTCTAGTTAGTGACGCACATCATAGATTAAACATGATTATGAGTAGCGATCGAAATTTATTGCAATAAACTAGTGATGCTACAACAGCACATACTTTCCCTTGTTATTGGAAACCAGCTACGTAGGATTGAAATATTGCACTTTCTGCGCTACTAACATCTTAGCTATTAATTGAAAACGTTCATTTCAACCAAGAAGCGAACAACTCACCGTTTCCTTCGCAGTGTTGTCAAAACTATGTGAATGCTACAACTGCATAAAAATGTAATACAAACGTTTTATAAACTTGTATTAGAAAAAGAAGCTTGATACCCTGGACAATATAGAAATGCATTTCATAGGGCCATGATCAGAGAAGAGTATTCTAAAACCATGCAAAATCGACTCTACTCATTACAAATGGTACAGCATTTGGTGCGAAAACAAAATATTTTCATGCAAATGTCAACATAAATTTCACAATTATATCTCTTTTTGATACAGCTATATAAAGTCACAACAACGACACGTAATTCACAGAAATTGGCGACCACACAACGGAATCCCATTGTTGCATTTACCTGCATTGCCGATATTCCCTTAAAGAGCTAGCAATTTTTACTTTCCCGCATACGTGACACAAGAGAGGAGAAATCCTCAAACTAGCCGTAAGAAAGGTCTAAACAAACTTGAACTTTCCAACCAACCAATGTATACACACATTATGTAGTGCCAAGCTACCACCATCTGTAAAAATTGTTTGTCGACACTAAACGCTACTTAAATACGGAGTAATGAACATAATGTTGTTGTAATGAACATGAGAGTTATGTAATGCTGCGCGAAAAAATGGTGAATTTTCGGGAGAAAAAAATTCATTGCCGGGTCATGATAACAAAAAAGTTGATAAATTCAGTGCTAAATCAAGAAATAAAATTCCCCTAACACGTGGTGTATCCAAAATCCCTGTTTGTAAGTCCTTGATACCAAAAACCATTTGAAAGCAAAACGTCGGTCCGTCGGTCCGTCGGTCCGTCTCCCTGTCCCGTCCGTCCGGTGTATGTGAACAACACTAGCGCCTAAACAGTGCGTATGATTTTTTCCAAATTGATGAAGCCACTGTCCATACTGGCCTGAGTCGAAGCTCTAAGATTTTGAAAAACATTCATTAATTGTTTGGGGGTACTTTATATAAAGCCCCAGGACATTTTGGAAATTTTTTCAAAAACGGCTCCAAATATTTTCTTTTAATTTTTTGTAAGAATAGAGTTAAATACACCTACTAAGGTGGCATACGTCCGATTTTCACGGTTAACTCTGAATTTCGAAAATTCCAAAGGTTTGGATTTTATTCGGTGTCTTCCTCCAACTATAAAATTGCAGATAGAGATTTTCCCTTCAAATAAATTTTTTTCTTCATCGTGAGTTCCTTCATTAAGGTTATTTTTTTGGAAATTTTAGTCGTTTTCGCGCATTGCGTGCAATATTTGCAATTTTAAAAAAATACGAAAACAACATTTTCTCAAAAACCGCTGCGTTTTAAAATATTCCTTATAAGAATAGAGTAAAATACACTTATTTAGGTGACATACGTCCGATTTTCACGGTTAACTCTGAATTTTCGAAAATTGGAAAATTTTGAATTTTCTCGGCTATTTCCTACAACTACAAAATCGAAGATAGGATTTTTACTCCAAATAAAATTTGTTTTTCAAGGTTATTTCTTTCATTAAGGTCATGTACATTTTATAAAAACACTAATAGTTTTTGCACAACACTGCGTGCATTATGTGCAATTTTACAAACTTACCAAAACAAAATTTTCTCAAAACGGCCCCAAATGTTTTCTTTGAACGTTTGGCAGGGATAATGCTAAATATACCCTATCGGATTACATAAACGTCATATTGCTCTATACGTTCGCTTTTTAAAAATTACAAAATAAAGATTTTTGGCTTGTCTCTCACGTCATAATTTACATTATAGATGTATTTTATTGTTCAGTGCGCTTTTTTACACATAAGCTTCAAAGTATCTCTAATGATATTGTTTGAAATGTCCATAAGTGGTCCCTAATTATAAAACGGATTTGGCAAATTTTTTTGAAATGATCGAACCAATTTTCTCAAAAACTATTGAAAATTGTTCGCCGAAATTCTCAGCAATGGAAAAGAGTTCAATTCTTTCTCATATTCCAGAAGCTTAATTTCTGCCAAGATATTTGGGGCCCAAAATCAAAATAATGCTGAAAAATGTTTTTTAATCACACACAGAATGTAAAGTGTCCATTGCATCGAAACGAAAAGTAAACCATCGTGTCAATTAAAAATTCTAAATATTTTGTTTAATAATATTTTCTCGAATTATTGTAAATACTACCGCAAATGTGACTTTTTCCATATTTTGTATTCGCTGACAAAGAGAAATAGACAGTAGTATGGGAATTAATTCGGTTACCATGACAAGAATATTGTTATTAAACAATGCGTGTTTTTTTTATTTAGAAAAATTAACACGATAGAAAATTTATCACTGAAATTAAGAAAGAATATTAAGTTTATGTGTGTTTGTCAGTCGTAATGCATATTAGCGTTGTGGTTTTAGTGTCATCGTAGTGTATTACTTTTGTTGTGAGTTCATGTCAATTTTTGGAATCATTTTATTACTGAAATCGTTCGCTTGCTGTTTCTGGTTGCGAAAATACCCATTACTCCTGTATATATTATCAATTTCAATTGCTGGAAGTGAAACAGCTAAAAAGTACGTAAGTATTTGAGAAACGCACATGATATTTGTCAATGAATGATGAACATGTAATTTGCGTTCATCATTGAATCGTTTGTAGTTAAAATATTTTGTTTAGTCGTTGTTTTCCCTGTTTCAAATTGTTTGAAGTAATTCTTGAAGTAACGCTTGAAATAAAGGCAAATTTAAATTTTTGTTTTCAAAACCACCTCTAAACTTTTCTTTAAATTTCTTGTAAGATTAGAGTAGAATGCACGTATAAAGGTAGCATAGGTGCGATTTTCTGGGTTAACTCTGAATTTTCGATAGTTGCGAATGTTTGAATTTACAACGGAAGCTTCCTACAAATACAAAGTTGAAGATAGTGATTTTCTCTTCCAATGAAATTTGTTGTCCATAATTATTTCTTTCATTAAAGTCATGCACAGTTTTTTTTTTTAAAAATAGTAGTTTTCGCGGAATGTTGCGTGCAATTAGTGCTATTTTAAACAATTTTAAAAAAATTCTTAAAAACGAGTGCAAATGTTTTCCTGAAACGTTTGGTAGGGATTCTGTCTTATGTACTCTATGAGAGGTCATAAAGGCCCAATTGCTCTATTCTCTTTTTTCAAAAATTACAAAATGTATTTTTTCGAACTGTCTCTGACGTCGTTAATATTTACATTAGTGGGGAATCGTTCCCATTACTACATTTATGAGTGCATGTGTTTCAAATAATGTCATATAAAGTTTGTCGAAAACTCAATCGTTTTCTGTGAAAACTAGCTAAAAGTTTCGCATTTTCATAAACGCCCCAACACCATTTTCTTATAAATGGCTCCAACTTTTTTCTTCAAACTTTTCGAATGGATAGTGCTAATTGCACTCCTTAATATGACGAAAGGGTATTTTGGAGTATTATTTTTTTTAAATTACACAAATTATTTTAATCAAAAATCTCTCCCGCTGCTAATATGTACATTTCCATCAATCTGTATACACAATTGTTTTTGTGAGTAAAAGTGCTCAAAATGACTTCTAAAGGAGTGTTTCGAAAGCTCAAACCTTTTGTGTGAAAAGAGCTTCAAATTTCGAATTTACCGGTAGCGCTTAAACTCCATTTTCTTAAAAACTGTTTCAACTTTTCCATTGAAAATTGCCGATTAGGACGGGGTTTTACTGTTCGTTAATATTCTTCAAATAATATGTGCTTTGGGCGTCGATAGATGTCAGTCGACAATAAAATGTGTCAAGTCCGAATAGCTAGCCGAGACCAAAGGAAATAGAAAACTAATCCGGGAAGTCTGTCCCATTCTGTAGCACCACTAGTTAAAAATAAAATTCAATTCTTCACAACTCCGTTGAATGCTTTTTCTTTAGAGACCATATTTACAAGGAATGGATGCCTGTGAGAGCAGCAAAAGTTGTGTATACTACTGAAATAATGTAAGAGATGGTGATGATGATGATGATGTCTCTGTATGTATCTGTCTCTGCCGCTCTCTGTCCCTTTCATTCACATTTACTTGCAGATTCTCTGAGCAGGTGAGGTATTATCGGGAATCGCCGGACCAACAAAAATGTAATAGAATGTTCATGAAGAGCTCTTTCTGTAGATAACGGTGTGAGAAACATTTTTTTTGAGGATTTCAGCCTCAAAACTTTAGTTTTTAAGGCTTTAGAACCCCTCGTTTAAGAGTTATTTAACGATATAGATTCAAAATACTGCCGAGTGTGTTGCGGATTGCGTTGGACGTGAATATTTAGTTTTGTTCTACAGCGCCATGTAGTGGAGTAACTGCAGAATTAACAGCAAATACACCTTCTCGTTGAAAAAAAAAACGTAGAAGTTGTGAATGTGAGAACGAATATATATATATATATATATATATATATATATATATATATATATATATATGTATGTATATATATATGTGTGTGTGTGTGTATAAAGTATATTTAATTATTTTAAACCAATGCAGATTTTAGTTTAAAATAGCTTTAAAAATAATTTGAATACGACTTAACGTAACGTATACTCAATGTGAAAACGAATCCTTTTTTGCGCAAGTTCACAATGTTTTAAAAATTACTTCCAGTTAAATATAAATGTTGAAATTTTTACTGAAGTTTGATATCACAGCGATCTAGCATGTGTGCATTTTCAGATTTTAATTTAGTCCCGTAACAGAGACATTACATTTGAAAATGTAGAAAAAGTCCCAAACTCCCATTTTTCATGGGATGTAATTTTCTACTTGTACGTTATTTACTGTGGTATACGGGCTATACCACATGTGGGGACCATGCACTGATTTGGAAGAGTGGAGTGTGCTAGCGGCTGAACGGGCAGGGGGCTCAGTTAGGGGAGCTGGCGTTGGCCGGTTGGAGCGAGAGAGAGAGAGGGGAGGAAAAGCAGAGGGGTCGGCGAGTTCGTCGGAGCTAGCAAGGAGACGGTGCGCAGAAGCCACAGAGGTTGGACGTGTGAGAGAGGGAGCGGAAAGTAAGGCAAACCAGTGGATTTGTGACCGGTGTATTGAGCGTGTGGGTGAAACGGCTGTCGGAGGTGGCGTCTGAGGCAGCCCTGTGGAGGCAACATCAGGAAGGTGGCAGATGGATCCCAGGAGGAGCCGGCTGTGTGGCAACGACGACTAACAGCTCAGTGAACAGGGGGGGGGGGGAGAGGGAACAAAATCGTCAGAGTGTGCATGGGATAAACAGTTCATCTTAAATTCAGATATCTGAAGGGAACATAAATTAAGTCATGACTTAACATAGCGCAACGCGCACCATAGGGTTTCAAATCAAGTGTACGTTTTTTTTTCTGATAGAGTATGTTTGCTATATGTTCCATTTTGTTTGCATGTTCTTGTCCAGAATACAGAGTTTTCTTTGTCTTTCAGTGTGTTTTTGTTGTCATTGTATTCATTATTGTGTGTTGACGATCCACTAGTACCTAACAACCCACAGGTGCTCCCAACTGGATAGAGAGGGTAGAGAGAGGAGGGGGGGACGCACTAGCGATTTTTTACGTATGATAGGTGGGCGTAATAACCCCGATGGTGGTGCCAATGGGTAGGAACGGGCATCTACCCACAGATCCCGTACGGGGCTACCCACAGATCCCGACCTGGTAAAATAAATAATAACGTCGCAGACATTGCCTGCGACGAAAACTTCTCACTCGCCTGTAGCAGTACTGTTACATAGGGAGGGAGAGGGTTTTTGGCGACCCTGCCAGGATCAGGTCGAGCATCGGGAAAAGTGAGTTTTTAGCGGGAGTAGAACAAGTATCAGTAATTAGAATTTAATAATGAAAGGTTAAATCAAAGGCGAACAATGGTGAAATTAACTGAAATACTTGTTTGTGGACTGTAGCAGTACTAGAAGAACAATTTGTGAGGTGTGAAACTGTTCCGTAAGCGTGGGAATGTAAGACGGAGCGACACGGCTGACAACGGTGAGGCGTACTTCGGCTCAAGGTCAATGCGCGCAGCCGGAGACAGCAGCAGCGTGGGAACGGGGGGTGAGAAGTGTGTTCGTCAGGCGACTTCGGAAGGCAAAAATATTGTCAAGAGGGGCCGGGAGAAAGGACTAGGTATTGTAGATTCCGAGTTTGTAAACACTGGAAAAATGGAAACACGGATGAATAAGAATCGGAAGCAGAAGGAGGCGGAGGAAGATAAACAAAGCGGCGACTTGGCAATAGGAATGCAGGAGGGAAGGAATGAAGCGACAGAGAGCGAGATAGATAAACCCGAAGAAATGGCACAGATTACGCAAAACACATTAGGCGATGAAGATAATAGCACGATAACAGCTGAGAGTTCGGGGGAAAGTGTTGAGGGAAACGACGAGCTAGCGGTACCGTCCCGAGATTCCATCGCATATCTCCTCCGAGTGATGCAGGAAGAGCGGAGAGAAAAGGAAGAAAGGAGAAAGCAGAAAGAACGAGAAAAGGAGGAAGAAAGAAAGCAGAGAGAACGAGAAAAGGAGGAAGAAAGAGAGCAGAGAGAGCGAGAAAAGGAAGAAGAAAGAAAGCAGAGAGAACGAGAAAAGGAGGAAGAAAGAAAGCAGAGAGAACGAGAAAAGGAGGAAGAAAGAGAGCAGAGAGAGCGAGAAAAGGAAGAAGAAAGAAAGCAGAGAGAACGAGAAAAGGAAGAAGAAAGAGAGCAGAGAGAGCGAGAAAAGGAAGAAGAAAGAAAGCAGAGAGAACGAGAAAAGGAAGAAGAGAGAAAGGTAATGAATTCGATAGCAGACGATATACGACAAGCCATGCGAGAGGGTTTTGTCACGTTTCGGGAAGAAATGCGAGAAGAAGTCAAAACATCGATGGCCGAGATGCAGAAAACCGTGGAACGGCAAGAGCACCAGCTAAAGGAGGTACGGGAAACCACGTCACAGCGCGCCGAGGCGCAGGAAGAGCGCATGCGAGTTCTCGATGACAACATTCAAGAGACGCAGCGGGCCGCGGTGAGGCTGGAGACCAAGCTCACGGAAGGGCTAGCGCAGGTAGGAAGGCGTATTGAGAGCGTGGAGGACAACATCACGACGTCGAAGGCACAAGAAAAGACGACCCTGGAGAGTAAACTGAAGGAGTTGGAAGAAAGAATTCGTACCGAGAGATGGCATGGAGGAAGTGGAGGTGTTTGCGTGGGCAGCTGGCAGATTCCAAGCCGACTGCATTTCGAGGGCAGTCCGAGGGACACACCGTGGACATTTTTGAAGGCAGTTGAGAATTTCTTTGTCATGAATTCTGTTCCCAGTCAGTTGAAAGTACGGATGGTATATCAAATGATGTCCGGGAAAGCAAAGCTGGATAGGATATGGTGGGGGACAAGATTAACACATATGAAGAATGGGTGGAACAATTTAAGGCCCGATATTTTAATGAGGATCAGCGTTTCAATCTAAAGTTTGCCATGATGGCACAACGTTATAATAGCGGGGAGAAAGAATCACTTCAAGATTTTGCAGTACGGAAGGCGGCAAACTTTAAAGCATGCGACCCGAACATGACCGAACGGGAGATCATCCGAGTAATTACGAGTCAGTTACCGTTCACGTATCAAAACATATTGAATAGTATAGAGATTAGGGATCTGGAGCAATTCACAAATACTTTAGCGAAATATGATAACAATATTCAGCAAACGGAAAGGGGGAAAACTAAAGAAACTCGGATGAATGCTGTGCAGATGGAAGAAAATAAGACCCCGGAGAATTTCCAACGGGAGAAGGAGAAGAAAACAGAAGAGAAGGGAGGACCACAAGGCGGGCACAGTAAGAACCAAGAGGGCAGAGGAAAGAGAAATGGAAAAGGGACCGAACATACACGCGATGATGGGAGGATGATAACAGTTGTTGACGTGCATCCAAGCCCAACGTCGGCAAACTGAAGGGGTTCGATGGTGTATCGTGCCCATCATCGAGCCAACCCTGTGTGACATATGAAGAGGTGCGAACAATTGAAGGAGTCATGGCGGAAGAAGAGGATTTCTTAGAAGAAACGAAGAGCGCTAACAAAAGGGGCTCTGGGGGGAGATGCATTGTGTTGAAGGGATATTGTGAGGATGTGGAGTTGGAGTTGCTCATTGATACGGGTAGTGTGATCACTGCGGTGTCAAAGAAAGTGGTAGACAAGCTTCGTAGAAGGGGTATAAGGGTTCCGGAGTTGCCGATGCGCAGGATGTAATTAGTCATGGCTAACGGGAAAAGCTCAACTATTGTAGACAGACAAGTCTGGCTCGATGTGGTTATTGAAGACTATCAGGTGTCAATGTCGTGCGTTTTGATGGATGGCCTAGTGGGTGACGTCATCGTAGGGATAGATACTTTGAGGAAATACGAAGTTATTATTCATGTTGCGGAGGAACGGGTACAGTTTTCCCGGATGGAAACTGCAGTACGGCAGTGTGCAGGATTATTGCAGGAGAACGATGACATCCTAGACATCTGTGAACAAGCTGTGGTGACGTTCGAACAATCGGAGATCGGGGACAAGTTACGAGAGTTGCGGCGAACCATTGGCGAGAAGATTGTTGATGAGTTAGAAGAAATGATTTGGCAACATCGGGAGATATTTAGAGAATCCGCCGACCCTATCAAGAACTACCAGTTTCGGATAGAGCTCAGTGACGATACTCCGTTCAAAGGCAAAACATCCAGTTCCACAAGCATATCACAGTGCAGTGCGAGAATTAATAGAAGAAATGATGAAGAACAATATAATCGAGAAGGTGTCAACAGCTTATGTCAATCCGCCAGTAGTTGTAAAGAAGAAAGATGGGAAGATTCGTCTGTGTTTAGACGCCAGAAGACTAAACAGAGTGACTATGCCGTTCCGAGAAACGACTATGAGGGTAGAGGAGATGCTTCGGAAGTTGAAAGGGGCCATGTACTTTACATTGATCGACTTGACAGCGGCGTACTGGCAGCTAGCCATAGCGCCTGATAGTCGGAAATATGTGGGTTTCATATTTGAGGGAAGTACCTATTCTTTTCAAAGAGTTCCATTCGGGTTGAAAAACAGTGCGGCAGCATTGATCTATTATTTGAATGGGCTTTTCGAAGGGTCGCTGAAGACAACGACGATTACATATATAGATGACATTATTTTGTTTTCTAAGTCTTTAGACGAACATCTGCGGGATTTGCAAAGGCTGTTTGAAGTGTTCCATGAAAATAATGTGAGAATAAATTTACAAAAATGCCAGTTTTTGCAAGAAAGTGCAGAGTTTTTGGGGCATCTGATAAATCAAGAAGGGGTGCAAATCCTCGAGCGGAAGAAAAAAAATTACAAGAGTTGCCAGTTCCTAGAAATGTGAGAGAGCTGCGAAGGTTGTTGGGCGTATATAATTACTATGCCAAGTTTTGTAAGAATTATGCGATTCACATTCAACCAATGCTGCGGCTGTTGAGGAAGGGAGTATCGTGGAAATGGGATGAGGAGTGCCAGAAGGCATTTGAAAATTCTAAGAGGATGTTTGAGAACACACATCTACACACAGCACTACCCCGACTTTGGGAGGCGAATGTTTCTGCAAGCGGATGCGAGTCAGTACGGGATAGGAGCCACACTATATCAGCTGGGTGATGGAGAATTTCAGCAAATTATTGCCTTGGAAAGTAGAACCCTTTCTCCAGTGGAAGCGCGATATTCCGTGTCTGAACGAGAGGCACTAGCTATCGTTTGGGCGGTCAGAAAACTTAAGACGTTTCTGATAGGGCGGTCATTTACGATCATCACGGATCATAAATCTTTGTTGTTTGTCATGAACTGCACATTTGACAACGATAGAATATATCGATGGACGCTGTCGCTTCAGCAGTTTGACTTCACTATACTGTCCGGGGAAGAACAATGTGTTACCGGATTATCTGAGCAGAGCGGAGGAGCCTAGGCAGCAAGAGCGAGATGTGGAGAAGATAATGGCCGCGGTTCAACTAGGCGCCATTTCACCCAAGTTAACGCGCCATGAGCTAAAGAAAGTGCAAAGGGAAGAGGCATTATGACGTGAGGTCTGTGATGTGTGGTCGGGAAGGCTATGTCAGAATGATGACTTGATAAGGTTGAAACGAGAAGACCCTGAGGCGTGGGCGGTTGTCAACGGGATCGTCTTGAAGAGGACAAGATCAGACCCGAAGCAGTATCGCATTGTCATGCCGCGACACTGCGTGGACACATTTGTAAAATCAGTGCACGAGCATTACGCACATTTCGGCAGCGCTAAGATTATAAGAATACTTGAAGGCCATGTGTATTGGAGAAATATGTCTCGAGAAATCAGGAAGATTATATCAAAGTGCAAACTATGTCAGCAGACGAAGTACGGGAATGTCACGATGGCAGGGAAATTACAACCGATTATTCCGGACGGGCCTAGGGACCTGTACGCAGTGGACATATACGGGCCGGTTCCTAAGTCCAAGTTCGGGAATCAGTACCTGTTTGTCATTATTGACGTATATACCAAATTTGTACAGGTATATCCGATGACGGTAGCAACTACTAGATCATGTGTAAGGAAAGTGCTGCGGTTTATAACATTGTGCGGGAAACCCCGACGCATACTGGCTGACAATGGTACCCAATTTACAAATTCACAGTGGAAGGATACGTTTCGCAGACTAGGCGTCGAAACGGTCATCACCGCGATTCGCCATCCTCAGTCGAACCCTAGTGAGCGGGTAATGCGGGAACTATCGCGTCTATTTAGGGCATACCTGCGCGAGAAACATCACTCATGGTACAAGATAGTGGATTTGATCAATACAATATTGAACGTGGTTCCTCATTCCAGTACGGGCCTGACGCCTCACGAGGCGCATTTTGGGACTGCAGCAGACACCATTTTCAAGAAGTTGAAGATCCCTGAAGATGTGTTTGGGACACCGGACCAAAGGAGTAAAGAAGTGATCATCTTGGATAATTTGAATAAAACAGCCGAAAGGAGAATTCGTCATAGCAAGACTGTTGATAAGAAATTTGAAGTGGGAGAGGCAGTATGGCTGAGAGTACCGAAATCGTCAGATCCGGCACGCAAGCTGTTTAAGAAGTTCTTTCCACTTTTGAAGGGCCATATACGGTGACTCGGGTGGTGGCAACTAATGCGTATGAAATAACAGATGAACATGGAATTTCGCGAGGCATTCACAACGCCTACAACCTGAAAGCGGTGCTGTGAAGATAGTCCAGAGTTGAAAGGACAGGCGTGAGACTGTAGGAAATGATTAGAGGCTATTCGGTTCCTGTTTTCTTTATTATCATCTAGCGATAGCATTTAGGTTTAGTTATTTTGCAGTAACTATTTGTTTGTTTGCCAGCATATACAGAGTGTCATTTCGCGGTGGGAGCACCATTTATGTACGAAAAGAAAGTGGGTTATTGTATTGGAACATTGTTTTAGATATAAGTTTAGTTGTAAGTTTTTGATATTGCTTTGTTTTGACTATGAATGTATATTTAAAAAAACAGGAAGTTAAATGTAAATGATTTGCATGCTCAAGAAGATGAACTGTACGTGAGGTGTGGTATGATATCGGAAGAACGTGGACTCTTCCCTGTGTCAGACTCCACGTTTTCCTCTTGTGGTGGGGCGATGTGGTATACGGGCTATACCACATGTGGGGACCATGCACTGATTTGGAAGAGTGGAGTGTGCTAGCGGCTGAACGGGCAGGGGGCTCAATTAGGGGAGCTGGCGTTGGCCGGTTGGAGCGAGAGAGAGAGAGGGGAGGAAAAGCAGAGGGGTCGGCGAGTTCGTCGGAGCTAGCAAGGAGACGGTGCGCAGAAGCCACAGAGGTTGGACGTGTGAGAGAGGGAGCGGAAAGTAAGGCAAACCAGTGGATTTGTGACCGGTGTATTGAGCGTGTGGGTGAAACGGCTGTCGGAGGTGGCGTCTGAGGCAGCCCTGTGGAGGCAACATCAGGAAGGTGGCAGATGGATCCCAGGAGGAGCCGGCTGTGTGGCAACGACGACTAACAGCTCAGTGAACAGGGGGGGGGGGGAGAGGGAACAAAATCGTCAGAGTGTGCATGGGATAAACAGTTCATCTTAATTCAGATATCTGAAGGGAACATAAATTAAGTCATGACTTAACATAGCGCAACGCGCACCATAGGGTTTCAATTCAAGTGTACGTTTTTTTTTTTCTGATAGAGTATGTTGGCTATATGTTCCATTTTGTTTGCATGTTCTTGTCCAGAATACAGAGTTTTCTTTGTCTTTCAGTGTGTTTTTGTTGTCATTGTATTCATTATTGTGTGTTGACGATCCACTAGTACCTAACAACCCACAGGTGCTCCCAACTGGATAGAGAGGGTAGAGAGAGGAGGGGGGGAACGCACTAGCGATTTTTTACGTATGATAGGTGGGCGTAATAACCCCGATGGTGGTGCCGACGGGTAGGAACGGGCATCTACCACAGATCCCGTACGGGGGTGGCTCGGCGACCTGGTAAAAATAAATAATAACGTCGCAGATATTGCCTGCGACGAAAACTTATCTCACTCGCCTGTAGCAGTACTGTTACATTACAAATGATGTTTTACAAAAACTAACTATACTGTTATGTGTTAAAGAAGAATTGAAGGCTGTGATTCTATTTCTTCTTTGAGAAATTACTCTCTGAAAATCGAATTTCGTTCATTCGCGTTCCATAGATTTGCTTGCAAATATTTCCCAAATAAAAACATAGAACGTAGGTAAGTACTATTTTAATTTGTAGATCAGAGTATACTAAATCGAATGCCTTTTATTCTAGAATGTTAGACTAACCCAGAGCTGAGTTATTTAGAAAAGAGTAATTGCCTACAAACGCGAAAAATAGCGCACTGCGTAAAACTAATCTAGCCGCCATTTGTAAACCAAGTACAATAAAATACAGATGGTTTTGAACAGCCAGAATGTAAGGAAATTTATGTACAAAATGTGATTTTTTTGAGACGGTTGAGCTACCAATTTATTAAATTCTGGACCACTTAAAATGGATTGACCCGTTCATCTGCGTACAACCAAGTAAGTAGGACGTACGACCAAGTTGGTCCGTCGCATGTCGATAGCTACAAGTAATAAAATATTAAAATGGAATGTTATTTATGTGATTATCCCGGCAGTGGGTACGTTGGGTCTGTCAGACTCAGTGACATCTTTGAATCGGTCTATCAAGTGAAGGAAATTAGTTTAAAACTTATCCACCAGTCTACCTTCAAATTGAATCTTTTAACTGATGTCGATCATTAGTTGGAGTTTATCATAAAAATGTGGTATGCTATTCCTGCTGAAAGTTGCTGAGGGGTCCGACATACCCTAGGATCCCGCTTACTTGACATTTTTCCAACATGGCCGGCTCGTCTTAGAGTTATTTAATGCATGAAATACGAAAGATGTTGAAATAATAAACAAGATTTTAGAAAACGATTGTTTTTTAAGTGATAATGAAGTTGTTAGTTCATCATTTGAACTAGAAATTTCTAGTTCAGAAGGAAGATTCTGAACAAAATATTGAATAAGCTGAACCTGAGAATCAGGAAATAGAACCTGAACCTTTTATAAGTAATATATTTATTTACTTGCTATCAAGTGTTTATAAATAAAATAGATATTTTAAGGTTAAGAAATGCAAATTATTTTAAATTTTGTAGGCCACAAAAACACTTACTCGGAAAGGTTAAAAACGAACAAAATGGCCGAAAATCGTATTGTAAAAAACGATTCCATTAAATATATATTAAAATATTAAATAAAACATTACTATAAAAATGCTTCCATTATGTTTGTTCAAGACATGTAGACATATTTTGTTAATATTGCAGTTATAACTTAATGCTACATTTTCTTTTCTTTGTTCGACCTTTGTTCACTTTCAACTTTATTTTTTGATCACTAGGGTGACACATTTAATAAATTGGGGTGTACTTTGTGCTTTATATTGGATCTAAGAAATTATTTGCACCGTTTACTTCATAATAAAATATTTTTGTAATTAATTAGTGCTTTAAATAGCCTGTAATAACTGCGGGTCTGTCAGGCCTAACGTTTTCCACTGACGTGAGGATTTTTTGAAGTTCCCGCCGCCGGGTTAAATGATATAATAGAGAACAGCAGGGTAACTGAAACTATATAAAGAGTGAACACAAAGCTTGACAGCAATTTATTGCGAATGTATGAGCAGATAAAATTAATTAGATAAATAATATTGAAGGAAACTTATAATTTTTTTCAATGGCACGCCCAAGTGGGGCGATTAAATTACAAATATTCAGAACAGAATATCAGATCCTTTTTCATTGAGTAATATTCTATAAAATGATATTTTTTAAACTTTCTAATAAATTTTTGGAATTTAGTTCCTTTCAGTGCTCCAGAAAAATGCAGAAACACTAAATACATGATACGTAATTTGATGGGGAGAAAGACAAATAATATTTTTCAAGATAACGGCTAGCAACATTACAATTGTATCGAGTGTATAACACTGTACTGCACTGTTCAGATGCTGCCCATCAAATCTGATTTATTCTATGAAGTACTTTTACGCATCAAAACAATTATTTACAAAGCTCTGAGTTTTCGTACGGAAACAGCTACTGAGATTATTTTGATAAAATTTAAAAGAAATGACTATAATGTCAATTGGCATACGACCAAAGCATGATATACCAAGGGCTGAACATTTTAAAACGTTTCCTTATTCAAAGTGAATGTCTGCATAACGTCCCTGTCGGTGGAAATGGCATGATTCACAGCCAAACAGCTAGCATCACCACAAATGTGTAATACAATGAGGGCCTGAAGAATTGTGGAAGGCGGCAGAGAGAGCGATGCGTAGACTGCTTAATTTTGTATCTTTTTTATAATTATTATATCTTTTCATACATTATGTAGCCTAAATAAAGATGAAAATAATTGTTTTAAATTACATTCACAATAACTTCATCAGACTTTAAGAAAAAATTCTTGTGAAATCCAGTACAATCAGTCTAGAATAGGATTTATTTTGCTTTGGAAGCAGAAGCTATTTTAGAACCGTAATACTTCATTATAAATGCTGCAAACTTCTTTCTAATCCAGCTCCCGTTAAGCCAGACGTCTGAAGGGGCTAACAGTTTTACATTAATAAAAATGTCAAATTGATAATCCGGCTTTGCTTGCCAGAGTGACAGGCGTTGTTTCGACAACACGACATGCGATAGGAACTTTTGGGACACATCACCACTACTGCAATCAAAATACGGCGATTAACTACTATATTTATCTCGAAATGTCAGAATTTTAATTGACAAACGAACACTTGTATGAACCTCGTTTTTGTCACTTTTTTCCGGCCGTGAATATCGAGTTCTCTTCGAACTGTCACTGACAACATATACCAAAATCTCCCCGAAAACGAATAGTAGAAAATAGTATCAGTAGTAGTAGTAGTAGCTAGTAGTAGTAGTAGTGGTAGTAGTAGTATAATAATTAATAGCACTATTATTGGAAGTATTCAGATTAACAGGGGCATTATTCAAGGAGATTCGCTAAACCCCTCTGCTGCTTTGCATTAGTGTCGACAGAGAGACAGCTTGTCCCAAGCTTACTTTGGTTACAAGCTCTATGGTGACGAAAGGCCAGTATAAAATTTGTTTTACATGGATTACCTTAAAGTGTTTCCTAAGAACGAGAGCGATTCTCTCAAAAATGCTGTCTGTCGTGAATGACTTTAGAAATGACATCTGCCTGAAGATTCGTCTTGACAAGAGTGAAAAATCAATTTAAAAAGAGGCAAACTGACGTCAGAGAACATAGTAATCCATACGCACACTGTGATTCAAGATCTTGAGTCAGGTAAAACTTATAAATATCTGGGAATTTTGCTTGTCCTGTAGGGTTTGTTTCACAAAGTTGGCGCGCGGAAGTGTTAAGACGCATCCTGCATGTCGTTCACACGTCAACAAAATCACTCCACACGCGAAATTTGAAGAACCCTTGGGAGCACTACACGATGAGCAGGGAGCGAATTTCTAAGATTTTGGATATTTTTGTCCGTTGCTTCAGTGCATAGCTAAGTGAAATTTCTTGTCATTGGATTAGAATATGATGCTATATAGATTAATGTGTTAGGTGGATATTTGACCGATTTTTCCTGTTGGTGCATTCTCCTGTAATTAGAGGCGCATAGTTTGCATATTTTGTTAAAATAGAGACGTCTATAAAATGTTTCTTTTCATAGAATCTATTTATTCGTGCGAGTTCATTGATTCGAAAGACCTTTAATTTTTTTATAAAGATGATAAAATACTTGCGCAAATTTCAGGTATTTCTTGATAACTTATTTGTAAACCAGTCAGAAGAAATAGCAACAAATCATATATTATGTTTCACTAAGGTGAATATTTACTACAATTTTTTTTCTCGCGAGGAACGCAAAATTATATTACGTATGCACAAAAATTGTATATCTTTTCGTCCCAAACATGCCTCTTCTGATTTTTATCAAGAAAGGTTTATAGAGGAAATGAAATATTGTTAATTTTAATTAGATATTAAAGTGCATATTTAAGAATTTTTAGATCATAAATGCATATTTTTATTAATAGTTTTTGTACATGAAAATCCTCTCCCTAATGATGAGTAAAAATATCCCTAAGAAATATCTGGCCTCTCATTGGCTAAATTCAGGTCGAAAGATTGTGCAGGGAAAAGTGTTGAGAATGCAATATAAACGTTGTCCTCCTGCGCGATGCATAGGTAAATCGCCAGGAAAACTTTCATAATTTGCGCTATTATATTCATTTTCACACGAATGTGCACCAGCAACGGGAAGATAACATAGGAAAAGATACCTCGAGAAGGGGATCACCTTAACGAGGAAGAATTCTAGCAGCTCGAATATGAGTTAATTCCAAGATTATATGTCACCCATCACTCAATCGTCGTTTGTGTGGGAACAATATACTCAAAATTTTGAACTAAAACCAACCTCTAAATTCCTTCCTCTATAGTTAAATTCTGTGTAGCAAAATTCATGTCACATATGATCGTTATTTGTAAATGTCTATATATCTTGGAAGATTTTCAAACAATGACGCAAAACGCTTGGCATAATTAATCCCATAATTGTATACAACACTTTTCTTTTGGCTCAATGATAGAAAGTTTTCTTCCGGAACCTTAGGTAGCATAACGAAATCCGGTTGAAAGACGCATTCCTTATCCGTGATTTCTTGTCAAATTAATTATTGTAGTACTCTCTCCTTTGCATAACTAAATTTTTTACGCGGTATTAAAAAGGAAATTAAAAAACATCCTCCGAGACAAATAGTGTCTCTCTCCCACTAATGAGATAACTGGCTCTCTTGTGGCATGATGGCCCAGTCGAAAAATTGAATACGGAGAATAAAGTTCCGTTGCTTACCTGTGAGTGAAAATATGGATTTTCTTTGTGGCAGCGTTGCATTCTTATCTCATTCTGCCCAGGAGCCGAACCTACCAAGGACAGTTGAAATCCTCTTGCTTAGAAAGAGGGAAAATCGATAATATTTCTCAACAAATAAGACGAGTAAATTCAACTCTCCTGAACTATAAAATTTTAGTAAGCAGAAAGTCATGGTCGTATAACAATATTAGAGGGGGTTCTATTTTACATAAATTTTTATAGAAATCGTTTTATTAAATCGAAATTACGTAATCGTGAAATATGTCATTTCTTCAGATTTAAAAAAAATTCACCTTGTTCGCGAATGCAAAATGTCGGCTGCTTTATGCATTACATTGACAAGACAAATGTAGAATGATTTTTCAATTTAGAAGATCTTGTGGCAATGTAGAATGGATGAAAATATTTAGGTAGACTCGGAATCGAACTCGCCCCTTTTCCAGCTCGGGATCAACACTTTCGCACTGAGCTATCCTTTCGCTGCTCGATTACCCGTTTTTATAATAACAACACATTTTAAATTAAAGTAACTTGAATGCAACATTACGTATATAAAAATTAATGTTAATTTAGTTACATGGGCAGGAATCACGGAAGTCTTTTACTTCTGTACTACTTTTTAGCTCTCAATGGACGTTTAAATATTTCTTACGCCCCAATCAAATTAATTTCATCTTCATAGTTCGGTCGAGAGAACGTAGTTTTTCAAACCCACCGTTAGATGTCGCTTTCCGCAGTGAGGGATGTCCATCGACATCAAGCCCACGGGCCGAGGCATTTTCGACGCGAAATTTTATGTTTCCACGGGTGTACATAGGTAATTTTCAATACTTGCTTACTTTGCTTACTTTTTACTGCATTTTCTATTGTAGTCACTGATGATGGGAAAAACACTCCCGAAACATGTTTGACAAAATTTTCTAAATATTAAAAAATTCCATCCTTTATTGTGGTTGATACCTCCTTATTCCTTGAATTCTACATGTTAATGAATTAAAAGATATTATAAAAGATGGGAACTTGAACTAAATAACTAAAAGTCAAGGTACATGGTTGTAGGGAAATTTAGGAATGATCTAGAAACAGAAATGGGTATATTTCTAGTAGTAAAGAAATTTAAAATACGTTGAACTGACTCGTAGGGCAGATGAATTTGATGAAAGTGACATAAAAACTAGTGGTGCTACAACATCACATACTTTCCCGCGTTGTTGGAAACAGCTACGAAGTATTGAAATATTGCACTTTCTATGCTAATAACATCTTGGTTATCTTTTGAAAACGTCCAATTCAACCAATAAGCGACCAACTCACAGTTCCCATCGCAGTGTTGTCAAATTTAGCTAATTACTTGATGTTAATTTCTGTAATTTCTGTTAACTTTAGCAACTGGATATATCCAGGTTTTTGTTACCGGGCCCTGTAATAAGTTTTTCTGTCGAAAATCCGCCGGTTTTCGCGCAGCATTACTTAACTTTCCCTATATTATACGTACGTATAGTATACGGGAAAGTAACTAGTGGTGCTGACAGAATGGCACAGATTTCCGGCATTAGTTTTCTAATTCTTTTGTTTCGGCGAGCTATTGACTTGACTTGCCACATATTCTTCCCAACTGCCATCAATCGCCACCCTAAGTGCATTTCTTGACAGTTTCTTAATTTTTCGGTTTCCTAATGATATAACGGAAATATTAATTTTAGAATATGAAAGAACACTGAAATCTCGTCCTAAATGCCAATTCTCCTTGAAAATGTGAAGCCACTTTTGAGTGAATAGCATTTCTGCGCTACTTTTAATGTAAATTTCAAGATCTTTCTCTGAGAACATTTTGAGTTTTCAAAAAACATCATTAGAAGTCATTTGAAGTATATCAACTCACAAATACAATAGTGTTTACAAAATTGCTGGAAATGTGCATAATAACAGTTTATTACCAGATTGTTAACAGATATTTAAATAATACATTCGTGTAATTTTTGAAAAAAAAAAAAAACATACCCCGTTTTTGAAAATGCGCGGAATTTAGAGCCAGTTTTCACAGAAAACGGTTGAGTTTCCAGCAACTTTATTTTACCACTAATCAATATAATAATGTGAACAAATCGCCGCTATTGACGACGTGAAAGACAAGTAAAAAAACTTACATGTTTGTAATTTTTGAAAAAACGAAAGAGTAAGGTCGATTTTTTCCTTCAAATAAAATTAATTCTCCATAGTTAGTTCTTTCATTAAGGTATGTACATTTTTTTGAAAATTTTAATAGTTTTTGCCCAATATTTCTTGGAATATGTGCCATTTTTAAAAAATTACAAAAACAAGATTTTCTCAAAAACGGCTTCAAATATTTTAATTTAAACATTTGGAATGCATAGTGCTAAATACACTCCATTAGATGACAAGCACCATATTACTCTATTTTTCTCTTTTTTTCTTCAAAAATTGCGAAAGGATTTGTTTTACTTGAATCTCGCGTTGTTAATATTAGCGGCGATTTTTTCACATTATTATATTTACGTGATACTTTAAATAATGTCAAGTAAAAGTTTTCGAAAACTCAACATTTTCTGTGGAAAAAACTCTAGCTTAAAATTCGGCATTTTCTGTATCGCTCAAGCGCCATTTTTCTCAAAATGAATCCAGATTTTTTCTTCTAACTTTACGAGCGGATAGTGGTAATTACACTCTTTAATATGACGTAAAGTTCAATTTGTGTAATTTTTTGTTTTTCAAAAATTACACAATTATAATTTTTTTAAAGATATCTCACACCGTCAATATGACATTTCCAGGAATTTGTAAACACTATTGCATTTGTGGAGTTAAAATGCTTCAAACGATCAAGAGCTTAAATTTTCGCAATTACTGTAGCGCCAAAATGCCATTTTTCTAAAAACGGCTCCAAATATTTCAAAGAAAATTGTCATTTAGGATGAGGTTTACCTGTTCTTTACTATTCTTAAAATAATGTTTCCGTTCTACTATTAAGAAAAGAAAAATTAGGATGTGCAGTTTGGAGGCGATAGACGGCAGCTGTAAGAGTATGTGGAAGTCCGAATAGCAAGTCCAAGGAACCCCTAGAGACCCAAGGAAATAGAAACTAATACGGGAAAAGTCTGTGCCATTCCGTAGCCACCACTAGTTTGTTATCAGAGCCGGGAATAAGATTTTTCACCGCTTTTTCGCGCAGCATTACATAACTTTCCCTATACTACGTGTATTACTCCGTATATACGTAGTATATGGAGAGTAAATTAAGCAAGAGAAGAGCGATTACTAGTAGACTTGAAATATTTTATGAAAAAAGAACATTAGAAAGAATATAAAAATACAAGACAATGGTGGACAGTTGTTACTTATGGATCAGAAATCTGGGTTAAAAAGGATTCAATAAAATCTGGATTAAATGCTATGAAATAGATTTTGGAAACGATGTTGTCAGTATAACCTGTTTGATACCAAACGAAGAGATTAGTCAAATAATGCAGATAGAGAGACAAGAGATCGAAAATGTAGAATTCAAATAACTCCAATTTTATGTCCATCAAGTGAAAATGCATGCTAACAGAATACAAAAAATTGTCTTTGAGTGATTCCCTTTCGAAAGAAGAAAAGGAGAAAGACCAAGAAATCTTGGAAGTCCCTCATCGACTCGACAATGAAGGGCAGAAGAATAGAGGATGATGCTGGCGGAATAAAAACACTGGCGTGTAGAGTGTGAAAAACGGTCATTAGAACTGTAAACAAGTCGCTTAATAATAATAATAATCTCCGTGTGGTGTCCGTTTGTTTTAGTAGACTAGCACCACGGTGATTCCCCCCCTGTCGTAAGAGGCGACTAACTCGTTACCCGAATTATTCCTTGGAGTCATACACCCCCTCCCCTTCTCCCCCGGAGGAGCCAACGGGTGGACTGAGTAGCTCCGAAGCCTCTGATACATATCCTAAATAATTCTGTACTTCGTTCCTTCCTAAAAACTTTGAAGAGGACATACCTCTATAAATAACTAGGGTCAGCTAGCTCCGGCTGTCAGTACCTAGCAAGGGCCCCTGCCTAGAGTTGTAGGTGAAGAGTACTAACGGCTTCGATGCGGAAGAAGATCAATTCATAACGGCAAAGCAGGCGGACGAGTTTATCTTCAAAATCTGAGGGTTGTCAGAATCCTCCTAAGAAACTGATCTGGGTTGCAGATCATCTTCGTCAGTATCACAGTATGGGCCCCTCCAGAGAAGACATATGAGTATTACTTTAAGGAAAAGTCCTCCTGGCGACTGCCCTCCCAAGGCCACGCAGCGTTTCTAGCACCGGGGCAGCTGCGAAAATCAATTTGCTTAATATTTCAGAGGCAAACGAGGGATTTCAAAGAGAGGTTCGCGCAACTATTCGCTCAATTCTCAGAAGACTGAAGATAAAAAACACAGAAAGACCTGGAAAGTAGACTCAAGGTTGAAGACGAGAGATTACGACAAAGAATAGTTCTCTCTACGGGCAAGAATAAGAAGGTATAATCGAAGCTGAGCGACGCGACAAAAAAAATTCCTTATTCTATACAGTCAAAAAGGTTTTTAATAGATATCTAGAGTCGAGAGATACTATGACAATGACATAAATCCCCAAGTGCTTCTGCCATGACCAACTATTGGTCTCAGATTTGGTCCACCCAAAAGCAACAGTTTGATGAAGCATACTGGATACAACAGGAAGAAGAAGCTTGTCACAATATCCCGGAAATGAATGGAGTTGTGATTTCAACAGAGGATTGTAAAAAGAGCTGTAAAAAGAACTCACAATTGTAAAAACTCCAGGAGTAGATGGAATACATTTTTTTTTGTGGAAATGTCTGACTTGGTAAATGGCGAGTCAATTCAAAACATTTTGCATGGAACATCTGTGCTGCCAGAATTTTGTATCTTGGGCGTGACATTTATGTTACCGAAAGGTGGAAAGACCGTCTTGCCTCGAGAATTATAGACCTATTACATGTCTACCTACAATTTATAAAATTCTCACCTCCATTATTGCCACCAAACTCGATGAGCATCTGAAACAAAATGAGCCGCTTTTGCAAGAACAGGTTGGTTGTAGGAAAGGATCTCGAGGATGCAAAGAATTATTGATAATAGATAATATTGTATCCAAGCATGAAAAAAGAAAATGCATAATTTGTCTGTAGGCTGGATTGATTTCCGAAAGGCATTTGATTCCTCATTTTGGCTGCAACGAACTCTTGAACTATAACAAAGTTCACCCCCTATATTTAAATTTCTTACGTGTACGAACAGATGGCGAACAACACTGGCATGTTATTAGAGGGAAACTGAGTTACCAGACCATCCTTTGCGAATTTGTAGAAGCATTTTTCAGGAAGATAGCCGCTCTGGTTTTGTCTATCATTGAATCCTTTGAGTAGGATGCGGAATGCCTCCGGCTATGGATATGCTTTTAAGAACCCCAAGAAGATCATTTCCACCACCAATTATACATGGATGATGCCCAAGCTCTATGCTAAACGACCAGACCAACTTCGCAGTGTGCTGACACTTGTAGAAAGCTTCAGCAGCTCTGTTTGTATGGATCTTGGTTTGGAGAAGTGTGCTGTTGTTCACGTGAAGAGAGGTCGCGTCCAGAATAGAGAAAATGAACTCATTTGATGGAAGATTTGAGAATTCAATAACTCATCAATGGAGATGAATATAAGTATCTCGGCCTCCAGCAACTCTTAGGAGCTGCAGATGAAAAAATTAGAAAGCAAGTGGAAAGAAAGGTTCTCTCTCGTGTTGCAAAAGTCTGCAAGTCTTGTATTAATTCGAGAAACAAATTTACAGGAATTAACACCTGGGCTCTTTTTGCAGCAATCACATACATTTGGAAAGCATCACATACATTTTGTCAAGTGGTCTGATAAATCTTTACAAGCTTTCGATAGAAAAGTCAAAACACTTCTATCAAAATATCGGAGCATCTTCCTCGAAGTTCCACCGAAAGGCTATATCTTTCAAGACATCATGGAGGCCGTGGACTGTTAAGTCTTGAAGTTATGTGCCGCCAGCAAGAAAAACTGCTCAGATATTATTTCATCAATAATGAATCTATGACGGCCATCTGTGCACAAGATCACTGCTATACACTTCTGAAACTGCTCCAAGAAAACCACAATCCACGTTTTCCACAAATCTGAGGATAGAATTGAGAAGTGGAAATCAAAGGAACCCCATGGCAGGTTTACTACAGCGCTTCGAAGTAACTCCATGATATGAAGAGATCGACTGAATGGTTTGATTGCTTTTGGCGCGGGATCGACTGAATGGTTGCGCTAGGCTTTTTGGCGAGACGGAAGGAATTGTGCTGGCCATTCAAGATCAGGTAGTAACCACTAATAACTACATGCGATATCTCATGAAAAGAGAACATCAGTGACATGTGTCGTCTGTGTAAGAAGGCCACCGAATCTATTCAACACATCTGCAGTGGATGTTCTCAGTTGGCACAAACAGATTATTTACAACGCCACAATAATGTAGCCAAATCACCACCAAGCTCTTGACAAAGATTGGACCTGTTAAAGGAAAAGCCCATCTTCTACTGGAGCAAGTTTTGTCTTTTGAGAGAACAAAAATCTTGTGGGATACTCACATTGTTACAGATAAAACAATGGAAACAAATAAGCCTGAATATTGTCGTGTGTTCGACAAAACTACACGTAGGGCAATAATAATTGATCACATTACATAACAATCGCAGTCCCATTAGATCACAATCTGCTGTCAACAATTGTAGAAAGAAAGTACGAGCCACTCTCAATTGAACTGAAAAACTTATACAAAAAATAAGAGAGAAGAGAAGAAAATAAAATTTATGCCCATAGTTATTTCATCTAATGGGCTTGTTGGTGAAGATGGAGAATTGTTAAAGAGAAACTCCATCTAAATGAGTGACACTTCAGAACCATGCAAAAGGCCGTGCTGGTGGCAACCACCAATTTGTGCATAAGGTTCTCTCTCTTAGTCATTGAAGCGAAACCTGAGTGCACTGGAGCAAGAACTTCTTACCATCTGTATCGCCATATGTGTTGACGTTCTGACCTTGAGTTACCATACTCCTTTACTACCATACTTCTCGCAACGGCTTGACCGATTTTCATGAAATTTTAATGTAAATATTCAGTAGGTCTTAGAATAGGTGTTATCTATTTTTATACCTCTTAGTGATAAGGGTGGTCCACCCCATTTTTTTAATTTTTCGGACAAAACTTTTTAGTCAACCCGCTACACACGTTGGGTATTTCACACGGCGGTATTTCTCGCTCTACACGGCGTTTCTCCCTATTACGCACCTGCTCAACGGTGTGCAGAATCTGCACGGAATAACACGGAGAGAGACGGAGAAAGAGAGAGACGGAGAAAGAGAGAGCCGGAGAAAGAGAGAGCGGAGAAAGAGAGAGCCGGAGAAAGAGAGAGCCGGAGAAAGAGAGAGCCGGAGAAGGAGAGAGCCGGGAAAGAGAGAGAGCCGGGGAAAGAGAGAGAGACGGGGAAGAGAGAGAGAAGGGGAAGAGAGAGAGACGGGGAAAGAGAGAGAGACGGGGAAAGAGGGAGCCGAGAGAAAGAGAGAGACGGGAAAGAGAGAGAGAAGGGGAAAGAGAGAGAGAGAGAAGGGGAAAGAGAGAGAGACGGGGAAAGAGGGAGCCGGAGAAAGAGAGAGACGGGGAAAGAGAGAGAGACGGAAAAAGAGAGAGAGAGACGGGGAAAGAGAGAGAGACGGAGAAAGAGAGAGAGACGGGGAAAGAGAGAGACGGGGAAAGAGAGAGAGACGGGGAAAGAGAGAGAGAGACGGGGAAAGAGAGAGAGAGACGGGGAAAGAGAGAGACGGGGAAAGAGAGAGAGAGGGAAGGAGAAAGAGAAATAGGGGCACAACAACGTCTGCCGGGTTCAGCTAGAAAAGGTTTTGTCTTCGCGATACATTGGTGCGTTAGGTTTGAGAAGTCTTAAGCATATTAGAGAACATATATCATTAATACTACAATTAGCAGGAAAAGAGCACAGCAAATAATATTTGACCACAGGTAGATATGGACATTGGAACTGTGGACACAAGAACTTGTTTTAATAATTTGTGATCTTTGTTGCTGCGAAAGCTTAATTAGCCTTAATTAATTAATGTTTAGTTAGCCTCCGAGTTGATATTAAATTTTCGAATGTACAAAATACAAAATGTATTTTTATATAAAATTTTAAAAAATGTACAAATAAAAGGCTGCATCTTAGAAGACCAGATAAGAAATGAAGAAATCAGGAGAGAATGAAAGTGAATAGCACAAACAACATAATGGAATAAACAGGAAAAGTGGGCTGAAGCACTTAGAAAGAATGGAAGAAAAAGCCTGCCAAGATTAGCATATTCTACAAACCGAGAGGGAAAGAGATGTGGGAAGACCCACGAAAGATGGAAAGATACGTGGAGACGGAACAGGCGTAAGCCTAACCCGTGAAGTGCAGAAGATGAAGAAGAAAGAGTACAAAATGGGGAACAGATTCACTGTTGAACGGTTAAAAATGTGTACATGTATATATAACAATTTTTAAATTATTGTTCTTTAGAGAAGATTCATTTATTATCGTTAATTACTTTCTTTTGCGTCTTTAATATATAGATTTTGTTTTTACTGCCATCTAGTGCAACTATAGGTAAAGAGAACCATGATTGATTCACATGATGTAATAATGTAATTATCACTTGATCAGC
>JAHLJT010002406.1:140772906-140943028 GCA_031308135.1 Acheta domesticus | reverse complement strand
ACGAAAAATATTTTATGCAGCGCGTGGCGTAGTCCGCCATTGTTTCGCTGCCGTTTTTGTTAAATTTTTCTGACATAATACGGTATTTCATTTTGAATTTATGTTGCTCTTTCCAGTATCGCTTTAAAAATTTATTTTTTCCATTCTAGATAACTGAGTGGTTCGGGGAATGATTTGAACCAGTTCTGTGCCTTCGAAGCTAAGGCTAATTTTACAACATCCATTTTTAAGCTATCCGGAATGTTGTTTACGCGCATGTAATTTTCTAAACTCTCTATGAAGGAAAACGGCTGTTCACGTGAATCCCCATAGAATTTAAACGATGCTGGGAAATTACGTACATTGTTGCATGCGGGACTGGGACCATTATGTCTCACGAAATTAATTTCGCGTTTGAGTGCATTTATTTCATCTCGCAATAAGTTCTCCGCGCCATTAATTGCAATTTCTGCCCCTTCTATGACTTTCTGAATTTTTTCGGGTAATTCATTTTCCACCTGTTGTAATGAATTTTCTATTTTATTAATTCGCGTATCTTGTTGTGATACTAATTCAGAAACGCTATTTACATTTGTCTGAATAGTAGACAATCGAGTGCATTGTTATTCGCCTACAGATTCTATCTTAACAATGGCTTCTTGAACTTGCTTTCTCTAATGTCCTGTACTTTAATATCATTAATACCTTGATATATTTTATTTTGCTTGTCAACATTTTCAATTTTGTTTTCCAAACTTCTAGCGCGGTTTTCGGCCTCTTCGCTAACCTTGGAAATGTCTAATCGTAATTCTGAAACATTTCTTTGTAATTCGGTTCTTACAACACCCAATTCGCGTTTAAACGCTGATTCTAATTTCTCTTCTAATTTGTTTTGAGATTCCTGTATTTTATTCTGAGAATCCTCCATTTTGGATTCGAATTTATCTAGACATTTTCGCGTTTCATTCTGGGATTTTTCAATTTTGGTTTCTAACGATTCTTGTAAACTCATAAATCTAAGCTCCGTTTTATTATGAGATTCTTCCATTGTTTTACGAAATTCTATTAAGAAATGTAATATTGATTCCTCCGAGTTCATTCTGATTATTTTTCGTTCGCGCCCTGGTCGCGTCGTCGCCAAACTTTCTGCTTGCATCTCGACCCGTTGCGGCGTTGCCATCTCCTCAGTCCCCGCGGTATCGATATATGCCTCTTCTACGACGTTATTTTCTGGCTCCCGGACCTCTATTAATTCGGAAATATTCCCAATACCGTCAGAACACTCAGAAACTGTTTCATCACGCAATTCCTCGCTCTTTTGGCCCTTTTTGCTACGCGTTTCCATTTTGAAAGTGTAATTACGCGTTGAATCGTCTAAATCTAGTTTTACAAAATTTTCTTTCGTAATATTTTACGTAAATATAAGATCCTATCAATTTTCAGCCCCGCGTTGGGCTCGCCACTGAGATATCTTCATCAACTGTGATAATTTCTAAGTAATTAGCTTAATTATTTAATCTCACCCCTATGTTGGGCTGCCAATGAGATGGTTTTTTTCAGTAATATCTTATTAATTTCTGTAGCCTTAACTGGAAACGTGAACGTGGTACATGTGGGTGGCTAGCTCGACACCACGTCCACTAGACGCTCCTGAAAAATAATAATACTCTCTGCATTTGTCGTGGGTTGAAAATACCGCTCTACGAGGACTCGGTCGATGGATCTTATACTTACGCTTTGGTTACCAATAATACAAGGGATTATTTTTGAGAATACCTAATTTGTATTTAATGAAATGAAAATTTATATATGCACGTAACGACATGAAGTGTCGTACGTCTCTTTTTATTATTAGAAATGTTTAATTAATCTCTTTCATGACCTTTTATGCATTATCATATTATCTAAACTTGACAATTAATTTCCCTAATGATGGCCATCAACTAATTGTTACAATTTTAATTTTAATTATTACTTTAACCAAAATTTTAATTATTCTGGGCCTTGTACTCAAAATTTAGCTGGTTTTGTCTTTCTCGAATTCAGGATTTCGCGGAAATACTTCCTTGTTCATTCGGCGTCAGCACACTTGGCAGTTGAATACCAGTTCAGCTTCACAGCACCATATTTTCGTCTGGATTCCGATGTCCGCTTCAATCCACACTTTGTTTAATTAGCTAGTCTCAGAAAACTTCCTACGATCCCGATACTACTAAAAATACCGATATTACTAAAATTTAATTATATAATTCTTACACCGAGTTCCAATATCAAATTAATCATCGAAGATGACGATTACAGTTCGTACATCTCGATTCTATCATACGCCAGTCTCAAGAAACCATAAATTCAGAGTACATAATCCTACATCTTATCCTATCCTACCAGATCCTGACACGAAGTGTTGTAAAATTCCAAAATGTTCTACCTCGATCTTTTTTTCAATGTCTCTTATTTCTATTCTTGTCACGTAGTCCTTCTCGTGTTTTTAATCCCTATGTTATTGCTAATCAATCAATAAATGACTGATCTCTTCTGGTTAACAATGTTCCTATTTATGTATGTTTCGTGATAATTTATGTATAAAACTTTTTCCCCCCATTCTTCAATTAAATATATATCATTTTTTCATATTTGTACATATTATTTTTCACTCCAAATTACGTACTGAAGTGCACGAAAATTGAGGGCTTTTCCGATGCACTTCACTATGGTACTAAAAAATGAAAGCTCATTTCCAAAGTAATCAAGGTAGTCATGTGTGAAATTATTGTTGCTTTTCTGTATTATGTTCTGTAAATACTGTAACGTTGAAAACTATTTGTAGTAGATGCAAGACGATGGGAGGTTCCGTGCCGCGAATGCAACTACATACAGGATCAGTACGGGTTTCAGGGGATTGTTTCTTTTCAGGCAAATGAAAGGCAATGTACACTTGTGAATGAATTTAAGTTTAATCTTTGAAAATAGATAGTTGTACAAATAAGTAATTTAGCAATAAGCCGGAGGATCAATGAATGCTTATACAGTTATTCTTCTTTCTTGAAGTTCACTTTTACAGATTGATGATAGTGTACAGCGAGCACCAACCCAGATCAGACGTCTGAGTATGTACAGTTACTCCCAGATATATTCGGTCGCTTGTATAATATTCGAAAATTAGACGATAACCACTAAAACGCATATGCACACCGTGAACTAATACTTATTGAAAAGAATTCAAACATACAATGTCTACAAATAGGATTCATCATTACATCTGTTTACATTATCCGTTCCGTGTAAAAAATTAAAATAAATTCGACCGTTAAATGGACGAGGATCAAAAATATTCGGCCACCGTGGGAAACTCGCACTTTCTTGCCTCTCCTCGTACCAAACCAGGGCTCATGAAACGTTTTAGACCTCCTGGAGCATAGCTCGGCAGTTCTGCACTGTATAATATCTCGTAGTAATCATTTGTGTTATTGTAATGGGGCACAAAAGGAAGCACAAAAAAACTTTCGAAGAACGGCAGCTGGTGATTTTTCATCACGCTAAGGGTAAGTCCCATAGAGAGATATCGAAGATGCTAAACATCAGAACAACAGTTGGTGATATTGTTCGAAGATTTAAGAATGAAGACAGAATTGAAACCATTCCGCAGACAGGGAGACCAAAAAACTAAACGACCGAGAAGAACGGTTTGTGGTTCGAAAAGTGAAAGAAAATCCAAAAATTAGTGCTCCGAAAATTGCAGCAGCAGTGCTTGATGTGTGTGGGAAAAAGGTGGTGTAGAAACTGTTAGAAGAGCACTGAGAAGGAACGAGTACGGTGGAGGTACGGTCGGCTGAGGTTGGCTGCAGATGATGCAGCTGGCGGCCTGGATGGCACAATGGGCACGTACTCGGCCTGACTGGAGCGGCCCATTTGTGTAGATTTGGCCAGGTGAAGACTGATTCACGGGTGGCCCGAATGTAGATCGCGGTCTGCTGGCCGCGCTGATTCATTGCCGGAGCCTTGATATGCAAACCAAGACTAGCCGACTCGTCCGCAGGCTGTCTGGCGAGTGGAGCGAATATTGACACTCGTCCGGCGTATTGACGAATGTGCCAATGACAGTTGATTGTCTCGTACTGTTGTAGGCTGATGCCTAAGTTAGCAAGTGATTTGCTTAGGCGTGCGATAATGCTGAGCAACAGAAGTGAAGTTGTAGCACTTATCGAAGTTGGCTATTTGTAGCCTTGCTTGTAGAAGTTGACGATAATAGTTTGACTGTGATAGTTGACTGCAGTAGTTTAGAAGTAACAGTAGAAGTTTCAGTAGTAGTGTAGAAATGACTGATAGTAGTGATAGTTGATTGGAAATTTGACTGAATAATACTAGTGATAGTTGATTGGAAGTTTGAATAGTAGCGCGTGGGAGCGATGTTGCCGTATTTATTGAAGCGGATGTTCCGAGTGCAGAGGGAGGATCACGTGACATTAGCAGTTAGCCTATGACATGCAGTGAGACGCAGCGTGCCGCGAGATTTGCTCGCTATTTGCTGTTATTGTCTGGAGTGCGTCACGTGACTTTGGCGCGCCACTTGAGATGCCCGCGATGGCTGCATCTCATTAGCAATGTTAGGGTATGTTTCCCACGGGAACCGCGGTGCGCCGGTTGAGAGAAGACGGGGCGGCCGCGCCCGCGCGCAGATGTGCACCTTTGTCATCGAAAAGCTTGTAGCGCGAATATTGGTGAAGGAGGCACGTACGATTTCTATAAATGTTTGTAAACACATCTGGCCGAAGGCTTGAGTAGAGGGGCAGGAAGAGGGTTAGTGGGGGCGTGACCTCCCGAGCTCAACGAGAATTGTTTTATTGCCTGTGCATCTGTGTTTTCAATAAGCAGATGCGCTGGACTGCCGTGAGAGGCTTTAGGGTGGAGCAGCCGAAGAATGTTGGCCACGCGGGTGAAAGACCAGTTATGTTTCCCTCGGAAGAGCTGCGCCAATGCTCGTAATTTTACGACCACGGCTACCTTTGGTATGCATGGCATTTATACTTATATAATTGTAATAGTGTATGGTGGTTTCATTTCTAGCATTAGGAAGCCTAAAAATCCAGAGAATGTGAAACAAAATGTCCTTTCAGCGTTCAATGACGGTATCTGGGAAGTTCATCATTCATAACAGAAAAACTAGTTCAAATTATAGAGATTAGAAAACTAAGGTCTGCGAGAAAGTATCTGCCATTCTATAGCACCACTAGTTTATTTGTTTACTTGCCGTCCTTTACTACACATAGGGATTCTGGCTGCACCACGTGTAAGGAGATTTTATTTTCTTAATTTAGCAACTGGATTTATCCACTTTTCCGTTACCAGGGACCTGTAATAAGAGTTTTTCTGCCAAAAATACGCCGTTTTTTCCCCGCAGCATTGCATAACTTACGTAACGTACGTATAGTATACGGAAAAGTAAAAATTGCCGCTAATGTAAATGTAAACGAGGAGAGAGATGAGTCAAATAAATTATAATTGTAATTTTTGAATAGAATAGTGCAACATGACGTTTCTGTCATCTCGTAGAGCACATTAGGAACTATTCTTACCAAAAGTTTAAAGAAAATATTTGGAGCGTACGCAGTAGCTAGAAAGTAAAATGCTTTGTGTATTTCTTAATGTGTGTGGAGTAATGTACTTGGAACTCTTCTTATTTTAGCATGCAAGTTTCACGAATCAAACCATTATTTTTCTTGTTTGCCAGTAATTTATAAATTATTTTATTTGGGATTATGTTATTAATGTGGCTTGAAATATTACTTTTGAAAAAAATTGACAAACCTTGAAAGTTATGAGCCTGATTGAACTGTTGAGCAGATCAGAGCTGAATATCATTGATGTAAATTTTTCGATATGTACACGTGACGTATCCACTTCGTGAGCTAAATATTTATCGTAGTGTATTTCTCTAGCGTACTAGAAATTATAGAAATAATAATTTCAGAAGACACACACACCCTGCGATGTACATTCGCAGTAACGTAGTCCACTAATCCACAGCCCATTCGCGGCAGCAATCCATTGTTCATCTGCCTCTACTCGCTTCCGCGGCGCGCGCGGGTCGCCTTCGGAGATCGTGGAAAAGCTCCAAGTGCTGGCGTCGCTGACGGCGATTTCCGTGTAGTCCCTCACTTTCATGCACGCGCCCCCACCCCCAAAACGCCCCTTCCCCGTACCCGCCCGCGCATGCTTAGGGACGGTGGAGCAGGGGCAGCGGCGCCGGCGTGCGCCATGCGGGTCACGTATGCAGCGCGCCGCTCCTGCACCTGGGATTTGGCGGTAGAAATGTGCGATCCGTGTATCAGCCTCAGTCCCCGGGCGCCGCCCCCGCCTGCAAATGAAGATCTCACATGGAGAGCGCCCCTGCCGCCCGCCCACCCAAACCCCCGCCCGCTCTCTCGGTCGCTGGCCACACCCCCGCCCACTTCCTGCCAGCACATCCCTCTATCATCACCCACTTCCTCATTCGTCCCTCGCCCGCTCCCTCGCCCGCTCCCTCGCCCGCTCCCTCACCCGCTTCTTGAGCTGTTCTTTCATCAACCCCTTTACCACTTCTTCACCGGCAATCTCTAGTAGCGTTTTCCATTCGCCGCACTGGTGCACACTCAGGGCAGCTTTCGTGTTCCATTTGGCCGCTAGGACACACCAGTGCGGAGACGCCCATGTTCCATTCGCACACGGAACCAAGGTGCACTCGGGACGCCCTAAAATGCACTGACGAGCTCGACGGTGCAGTTCATTGCACCGAGGCATTTTGAGGTTAGGTATGGAAGTTATGAATGTTAATTTGAATACGTAGTGAAATTGTGAAGGCAATTGAGGATCTTCTATCACATAGGGAAACTTCGAATGATGGAGTATACCATGTTTTACAAGAAATGCCTTAAAATACTTTGTGACTTACTCGAAGTTCGGAAAATCAGTTTGTTTTCGTAAAATTCAACTTTTCGTGAATAACTGCATGTTAACAAATCCATTGTTATTTAGTAATCAAACCTATGCCCTTACAAAATCATTCAAATAAACAATGTGCCAAGAAAAGTTTCTCGCACGCGCAAGCGGAAATGCTCACATTCATATTTTTATAGTTTCCAATAACCAAATAATTCCGCAGAAGCCTTTTGGTTCGAAATTTAGTGTACTGAATCGATCACTGGCAAATCTCGAGAAATTAACTTTCGACAGATTCGCTTTTCAAGCTTTCGGTAATTTTAAATAATCACACGTTCATAGTTTTAATACTTTATGAATTAAGGAGTAAAGAATTACCAAAAGACTTCGTACAAGATATTGATATTTTGATATTACCTATCAGCTTGCTCTCAGTCAACGGTCGTACGCACACTGGATGCTACAAAAACGTCATCTCAACGTTTCTTATCTCGAGAGGTACCTCAATGCTCCATTCTAGGTCCCCTTCTGTTCAACATCTATGTTGCAGATTTAATGCATCTATCCTTCAACTCCTTGATTCAGATGTATGCAGACGATACTCAATTAATTTATTCCTTTCACCCATCTAATCTTTCATTGGCTGTTGATTGCTTAAATGTGGATCTTGCTAATATTCATAAATGGTCTATGGAGAATGGATTAATTTTAAGTCCTAATAAATCTGTGTATCTCTTTTTAGACCCTACAAATCGCCTAAGAAATGCAAATACGGATAATTTTCAGCTGTTAATTGATGGTCATTGTATTGGTCATGTTGATCTTGCTAAAAATCTTGGTTTATGGATGGACAGTGGATGGAATTTTGATCATCATATGTTAATCAAATGTAGAGCAGCATATTTGAGATTAAGGTCCCTATATCAATATCGCAACCAATTAACACAGTCAACCAAGCTAATGTTGTGCAATACTCTCATACTGTCGTTATTTAATTACTGTGATATTGTTTATAGCCCTGTACTATCTCAAAGAAATTTTGCTAGAGTTCAATCTATTCAGAATTCGTGTTTGAGGTTCTGTTTCAATTTCGGAAATACGAGCATATATCACCATTCATGGATAATTCAGACTGGTTGACCATGAGACAGAGATGGATATTTCACCTATGTTTACTGGTACACTCTGTGCTCTCCTCTAATTCTCCCAGTTATCTTCGGGATCGACTTAAACTTTTTTCACAATCTAATGAGTCTGCTTCACGTACTACCCGATTTGCCAATTTCCTACTTGTTATTCCCGTTCATCGTACTACCAAATTCGATGGCATCCTTTAGCTATCTTGGTCCATACTTCTACAATTTAATCCCTCATAAGCTTAAAACCCTTCCCTACAAATCATTTTGTGAAAAACTTTGTAAATTTATTAAACTTAACTTTTAATCTTTCTTCACTGTTTCTTGATGTATTGTGTTAATTTTTTGTAATCTTCTTGATGTATATGTTTAGCATTACTTCAGTGTTTCCTGTGATGTTATATTGCCTCATATTATCTGCTATACACTTACAATTATATTGTACTTATGTAACTTTCTCAATTCCTAACCCTCATGTATTTACATTCATGGTTATTCTCTACTTATGCTTATTCTCTTTTGATGTTATGTTTATGATCTTCTGTATTTTTCATGTGGTTAGTCTGAAAAAGCAGTAATTTAATTACTGAGACACGCCGTTGTACTTTTTTTGTGCAATAAAGTATTATTATTATTATTATTAAGATATGTTAAAATAATAATTTTCATTATAAAAATTATAACAACGATAACAATTCCAAAACTCTTATTTTGAGTTCTGTCAGTGTGGCAGATCAAGAACGGCTGTGTATAATCTCATTGCGTAGCGCACACGCACTGACTCAGTTCCGGAATCCGTTTCATTCGTGGCTGCCCTTCACGCGTGTGGGGCAGACTGTTGCGGAGCGATGACGTATTTGCCCTGCTTCAAGGGTGGGTTTCAGTGCAAACAAATGGAAAACGCTACAAGTTCCGGCTCTCTGCCCACTCGACTTATTACACCGCTGCCCGCGCAGACGTTTGGTGTGCCCGCCCGCCCGGCCATCAACGGGCCCGGGCGATGAGTGCCGAAAGATTCCAAGAGGTGACGCACTATATAGGTCGACTTCGTGAATCGTGGAAATGGTTCTCAAATGTTCTAGTTAGTGACGCACATCATAGATTAAACATGATTATGAGTAGCGATCGAAATTTATGCAATAAACTAGTGATGCTACAACAGCACATACTTTCCCTTGTTACTGGAAACAGCTACGTAGGATTGAAATATTGCACTTTCTGCGCTACTAACATCTTAGCTATTAATTGAAAACGTCCATTTCAACCAAGAAGCGACAACTCACCGTTTCCTTCGCAGTGTTGTCAAAACTATGTGAATGCTACAACTGCATAAAAATGTAATACAAACGTTTTATAAACTTGTATTAGAAAAAGTAGCTTGATACCCTGGACAATATAGAAATGCATTTCATAGGGCCATGATCAGAGAAGAGTATTCTAAAACCATGCAAAATCGACTCTACTCATTACAAATGGCAGCATTTGGTGCGAAAACAAAATATTTTCATGCAAATGTCAACATAAATTTCACAATTATATCTCTTTTTGATACAGCTATATAAAGTCACAACAACGACACGTAATTCACAGAAATTGGCGACCACACAACGGAATCCCATTGTTGCATTACCTGCATTGCCGATATTCCCTTAAAGAGCTAGCAATTTTTACTTTCCCGCATACGTGACACAAGAGAGGAGAAATCCTCAAACTAGCCGTAAGAAAGGTCTAAACAAACTTGAACTTTCCAACCAAACCAATGTATACACACATTATGTAGTGCCAAGCTACCACCATCTGTAAAAATTGTTTTGTCGACACTAAACGCTACTAAATACGGAGTAATGAACATAATGTTGTGCAATGAACATGAGAGTATGTAATGCTGCGCGAAAAAAATGGTGAATTTTCGGGAGAAAAAAAATTCATTGCCGGGTCATGATAACAAAAAAAGTTGATAAATTCAGTTGCTAAATCAAGAAATAAAATTCCCCTAACACGTGGTGTATCCAAAATCCCTGTTTGTAAGTCCTTGATACCAAAAAAACCATTTGAAAGCAAAACGTCGGTCCGTCGGTCCGTCTCCCTGTCCGTCCGTCCGGTGTATGTGAACAACACTAGCGCCTAAACAGTGCGTATGATTTTTTCCAAATTGATGAAGCCACTGTCCATCTGGCCTGAGTCGAAGCTCTGAGATTTTGAAAAACATTCATTAATTGTTTGGGGGTACTTTATATAAAGCCCCAGGACATTTTGGAAATTTTTCAAAAACGTCTCCAAATATTTTCTTTTAATTTTTTGTAAGAATAGAGTTAAATACACCTACTAAGGTGGCATACGTCCGATTTTCACGGTTAACTCTGAATTTTCGAAAATTCCAAAGGTTTGGATTTTATTCGGTGTCTTCCTCCAACTATAAAATTGCAGATAGAGATTTTCCCTTCAAATAAATTTTTTCTTCATCGTGAGTTCCTTCATTAAGGTTATTTTTTTGGAAATTTTAGTCGTTTCGCGCATTGCGTGCAATATTTGCAATTTTAAAAAAATACGAAAACAACATTTTCTCAAAAAACCGCTCCGTTTTAAAATATTCCTTATAAGAATAGAGTAAAATACATTTATTTAGGTGACATACGTCCGATTTTCACGGTTAACTCTGAATTTTCGAAAATTGGAAAATTTTGAATTTTCTCGGCTATTTCCTACAACTACAAAATCGAAGATAGGATTTTTACTCCAAATAAAATTTGTTTTTCAAGGTTATTTCTTTCATTAAGGTCATGTACATTTTATAAAAACACTAATAGTTTTTGCACAACACTGCGTGCATTATGTGCAATTTTACAAACTTACCAAAACAAAATTTTCTCAAAACGGCCCCAAATGTTTTCTTTGAACGTTTGGCAGGGATAATGCTAAATATACCCTATCGGATTACATAAACGTCATATTGCTCTATACGTTCGCTTTTTAAAAATTACAAAATAGAGATTTTTGGCTTGTCTCTCACGTCATAATTTACATTATAGATGTATTTTATTGTTCAGTGCGCTTTTTTACACATAAGCTTCAAAGTATCTCTAATGATATTGTTTGAAATGTCCATAAGTGGTCCCAAATTATAAACGGATTTGGCAAATTTTTTTGAAATGATCGAACCAATTTTCTCAAAAACTATTGAAAATTGTTCGCCGAAATTCTCAGCAATGGAAAAGAGTTCAATTCTCTCTCATATTCCAGAAGCTTAATTTCTGCCAAGATATTTGGGGCCCAAAAATCAAAATAATGCTGAAAAAATGTTTTTTAATCACACACAGAATGTAAAGTGTCCATTGCATCGAAACGAAAAGTAAACCATCGTGTCAATTAAAAATTCTAAATATTTTGTTTAATAATATTTTCTCGAATTATTGTAAATACTACCGCAAATGTGACTTTTTCCATATTTTGTATTCGCTGACAAGAGAAATAGACAGTGGTATGGGAATTAATTCGGTTACCATGACAAGAATATTCTCTGCTTCCAACTAATTAGAAGCTTATGATTGACAAATGAACAGACTCTTTTCCTTTTTCCAAAGAACAAAATTTAACAATTTATTCAATGTTAATTTTAACAGATTACTTAATGGCCATGACCCCTTTTAAAAGATATTATTTTAATATACTGCAGTATATGTTACCGTCTTGCCGACCCGCTCGTTCCGAAGACGCTTCTCACTTGGCCGATGAATCGAGTCGCTCTTCTGTCTTCTGATCTTGCGCGGTTGCTGAAGTATCCAGTCCACACTGCATAAAATCTAGCTAAGTTCTTTCCGACGCTTTAGGTTTATAATCTTTCACACGAGTTTAATAAAATACTAATGTTCGAACTATCGTCCGGTGAACACCCAAAACTGCCCAAGTCCGCGGATGTACTCCGGCAAATAATTTCTAAGTCCGATGACGACTGTTACTTTTCGCACGAAAATGTATAAGTCTCACTTTCAACTACAAGGTCCGCACACTATTTGCACTCCACGAAACTCAAGAGCCGAGTTCACGACCTACACTCCACCACTCTGCGTCAGACTGTAACGATCTGCACTCAACGAAGCTCCAAGTCCGAATGAATGTTTTTCTGTATTTTGCAACCCTTGATGGGTCGGTAGCGTCCCACGTTCTATTTTTCCAAAACACGGCGGTAAACACCAGAAAGTCTAATTGCCCCCCGCCAACCCGCTCATTTCTTACAACCCCATGTAGCCGCGCCTTCGTCCGTCATACGTTTTCGACCAATCACATATTCTTTATTATATCGATCTAGCCAGCGTTCCGGCACCTACGAGGCTTGCAGCTAGTTTATTTACCTGCCCTGCACCATAGCAACCCTCTGCGCTGGCGTTACTAGGGCCGGATATCGCCATTTTACAAGTCCATTTAGTCGCCCCGTATACAACTAATATTATGAATAAACCATGTCCCGTTCTGGTATATCACAACATCCCCTCTCCAAGCGTCATTTTGTTTGCTACCACCTAACTAAATGACAAGACCATATTAGAACTTTCTTCATGCTTCGTCACGCTGAACTCACTGACACTTTGCACTGTACTGACACTGAGCACTGCACTGTACTCTTGCAGCCTTACAACTATTTACATTATTTGTGAACATGCCAACATAGTTTTAACCATTTCATTGCGTATCGCCTTATTGCCTATTATTAACATATAATTGAAATTCCTTGCACGTTCCATCGACAAACAACACAACAAAACAAACAAACTATTATACACTACTATATACAAAACTATTTACAATGACACAAATCTTCAGTCGTAGGTATCGTCCCTTTTATACGGATTGATATTTCTGTAATTATAGGTCCCCATCTGTTTGCCGTTTTCATCTTTTAGAATTACCGCGTTTTTACTTAATACCTTGACAATTCGGTACGGTCCTTTATACAGAGGAAAAAAGTTATGGTTTTCATTCCAATAACGCCTTAAAAATTTATCTTTCCACTCTTTATAACTTGTTGGTTCTGGAACTAAAGATGTCCACCAATGATGCGCTTCGCTGACATTGCTTGCTCGACAACATGTAATTTTAACCTATCCGGAATGTTGTTGATCGTAAAGTAGCTTTCTAATTTTGAAATGAATGACCAAGGTTGTTCCTTAACATCCCCATGGAATTTCAAATAGCTTGGTAAAACCAACGCGGATGCGGAAGTTATTACATTTCCCTGCGCGCGTGTTAGGACTTCATTTTCCAATTGATCTATTTTTCCCTTGATATTAGCTAACTGTTTTTCCGATTCGGACTCTTGCAAGGTTTTAATACTCCTTAGCCCCTCTTGTATCTGCTGTTCTACCTTGTTGTCTGTCACAACCATTTTTAATTCAAGATTATCTATTTTATCGCCATGTTGTTGCGCTATATCATTCAAACATTCTAAACGCGATTCAACGTTTGTCATTTTTTCGCATTGTTGAGTTTGTAAATGTTCTAACGCGGTGACATTTTCCCGTAAAGCTACAACTTCCGAATTCATTTTATTCAAGCATTCCTTTTGTTCTTCCTGTATTTGATTTACTTGACAATTCAATGAGTCTATTTTTGAATAAATATTACTGAATTCACTAATTGTTTCGGTCCGTAATTGTGATATCTCCTCACATATGGCTTCGCGAAAATTCTTAAATTCCTGTGTTTGACTATTCATTTCTATCTTTATATTTTCAAGTTTATTTTCCAATTTAGCATTATTATTTCTAATTTAGCATTATTAGCGTTCATTTCTGCCTTCATTTCAGCTAACATTTTAATTATTAAATTACTCGAATCCGTATTAACTACTGGAGATACCGCTACTTCCTGTTCTATTTCAACTACGTCTCGCGAAATATCTCCTTCGGGATTCATACCGGTATCCGCCATATTATCTACATCAATATTTTCGGCACGTGCTGTCTTACTTCTAGTCTCCATCTTAAAATTATAATACAAATTAGAATTTTCTCTATCAAATTCCTTTCAAATACCGTCAATGAAATGGTTTTGGCTCTTTCTTATAATTACACGTTAGTTTCTTATGTCAATCACGAAATTTCAGATTCCATCAGATCACTTTGTTATAATTTATAATAACTCCATTAACGTACTTCACTTTGTTATAAATTATAACAAAATATGCCCCACTTGGCGCGCCATTTTTGAAATATACCTTCATCCTTCTCTTCGTAATACGTTGTCGTGAGTTTGACCTGTTCCGAATTTATAGAAAGATGTGGGCGCCAGGAACAGGTGACATAAACTAATACTAAATTTTCCCTATTTAATTCTGTCAAAATTATATGGGCATCCAGCTAATGGAGTGGCCGATGGATTCGGATTACATGTATTCGCTATCGCTAAGATAGTCGATTACCTGATCTGCCGACTGTACAGCCTGGCGTGGAATCTGAAATATGGAAATTCTCTGCTTCCAACTAATTAGAAGCTTATGATTGACAAATGAACAGACTCTTTTCTTTTCCAAAGAACAAAATTTAACAATTTATTCAATGTTAATTTTAACAGATTACTTAATGGCCATGACCCCTTTTAAAAGATATTATTTTAATATACTGCAGTATATGTTACCGTCTTGCCGACCCGCTCGTTCCGAAGACGCTTCTCACTTGGCCGATGAATCCGAGTCGCTCTTCTGTCTTCTGATCTTGCGCGGTTGCTGAAGTATCCAGTCCACACTGCATAAAATCTAGCTAAGTTCTTTCCGACGCTTTAGGTTTATAATCTTTCACACGAGTTAATAAAATACTAATGTTCGAACTATCGTCCGGTGAACACCCAAAACTGCCCAAGTCCGCGGATGTACTCCGGCAAATAATTTCTAAGTCCGATGACGACTGTTACTTTTCGCACGAAAATGTATAAGTCTCACTTTCAACTACAAGGTCCGCACACTATTTGCACTCCACGAAACTCAAGAGCCGAGTTCACGACCTACACTCCACCACTCTGCGTCAGACTGTAACGATCTGCACTCAACGAAGCTCCAAGTCCGAATGAATGTTTTTCTGTATTTTGCAACCCTTGATGGGTCGGTAGCGTCCCACGTTCTATTTTTCCAAAACACGGCGGTAAACACCAGAAAGTCTAATTGCCCCCCGCCAACCCGCTCATTTCTTACAACCCCATGTAGCCGCGCCTTCGTCCGTCATACGTTTTTCGACCAATCACATATTCTTTATTATATCGATCTAGCCAGCGTTCCGGCACCTACGAGGCTTGCAGCTAGTTTATTTACCTGCCCTGCACCATAGCAACCCTCTGCGCTGGCGTTACTAGGGCCGGATATCGCCATTTTACAAGTCCATTTAGTCGCCCCGTATACAACTAATATTATGAATAAACCATGTCCCGTTCTGGTATATCACAATATATATATATATATATATATATGTGTGTGTGTGTGTGTGTGTGTGTGTGTAAAGTATATTTAATTATTTTAAACCAATGCAGATTTTAGTTTAAAATAGCTTTAAAAATAATCTGAATACGACTTAACGTAACGTATACTCAATGTGAAAACGAATCCTTTTTTGCGCAAGTTCACAATGTTTTAAAAATTACTTCCAGTTAAATATAAATGTTGAAATTTTTACTGAAGTTTGATATCACAGCGATCTAGCATGTGTGCATTTTCAGATTTTAATTTAGTCCGTAACAGAGATATTACATTTGAAAATGTAGAAAAAGTCCCAAACTCCCATTTTTCATGGGATGTAATTTTCTACTGGTACGTTATTTACTGTGGTATACGGGCTATACCACATGTGGGGACCATGCACTGATTTGGAAGAGTGGAGTGTGCTAGCGGCTGAACGGGCAGGGGGCTCAGTTAGGGGAGCTGGCGTTGGCCGGTTGGAGCGAGAGAGAGAGAGGGGAGGAAAAGCAGAGGGGTCGGCGAGTTCGTCGGAGCTAGCAAGGAGACGGTGCGCAGAAGCCACAGAGGTTGGACGTGTGAGAGAGGGAGCGGAAAGTAAGGCAAACCAGTGGATTTGTGACCGGTGTATTGAGCGTGTGGGTGAAACGGCTGTCGGAGGTGGCGTCTGAGGCAGCCCTGTGGAGGCAACATCAGGAAGGTGGCAGATGGATCCCAGGAGGAGCCGGCTGTGTGGCAACGACGACTAACAGCTCAGTGAACAGGGGGGGGGAGAGGGAACAAAATCGTCAGAGTGTGCATGGGATAAACAGTTCATCTTAAATTCAGATATCTGAAGGGAACATAAATTAAGTCATGACTTAACATAGCGCAACGCGCACCACAGGGTTTCAAATCAAGTGTACGTTTTTTTTTCTGATAGAGTATGTTTGCTATATGTTCCATTTTGTTTGCATGTTCTTGTCCAGAATACAGAGTTTTCTTTGTCTTTCAGTGTGTTTTTGTTGTCATTGTATTCATTATTGTGTGTTGACGATCCACTAGTACCTAACAACCCACAGGTGCTCCCAACTGGATAGAGAGGGTAGAGAGAGGAGGGGGGGAACGCACTAGCGATTTTTTACGTATGATAGGTGGGCGTAATAACCCCGATGGTGGTGCCGACGGGTAGGAACGGGCATCTACCCACAGATCCCGTACGGGGGTGGCTCGGCGACCTGGTAAAATAAATAATAACGTCGCAGACATTGCCTGCGACGAAAACTTATCTCATTCGCCTGTAGCAGTACTGTTACATTACAAATGATGTTTTACAAAAACTAACTATACTGTTATGTGTTAAAGAAGAATTGAAGGCTGTGATTCTATTTCTTCTTTGAGAAATTACTCTCTGAAAATCGAATTTCGTTCATTCGCGTTCCATAGATTTGCTTGCAAATATTTCCCAAATAAAAACATAGAACGTAGGTAAGTACTATTTTAATTTGTAGATCAGAGTATACTAAATCGAATGCCTTTTATTCTAGAATGTTAGACTAACCCAGAGCTGAGTTATTTAGAAAAGAGTAATTGCCTACAAACGCGAAAAATAGCGCACTGCGTAAAACAAATCTAGCCGCCATTTGTAAACCAAGTACAATAAAACACAGATGGTTTTGAACAGCCAGAATGTAAGGAAATTTATGTACAAAATGTGATTTTTTTGAGACGGTTGAGCTACCAATTTATTAAATTCTGGACCACTTAAAATGGATTGACCCGTTCATCTGCGTACAACCAAGTAAGTAGGACGTACGACCAAGTTGGTCCGTCGCATGTCGATAGCTACAAGTAATAAAATATTAAAATGGAATGTTATTTATGTGATTATCCCGGCAGTGGGTACGTTGGGTCTGTCAGACTCAGTGACATCTTTGAATCGGTCTATCAAGTGAAGGAAATTAGTTTAAAACTTATCCACCAGTCTACCTTCAAATTGAATCTTTTTTAACTGATGTCGATCATTAGTTGGAGTTTATCATAAAAATGTGGTATGCTATTCCTGCTGAAAGTTGCTGAGGGGTCCGACATACCCTAGGATCCCGCTTACTTGACATTTTTCCAACATGGCCGGCTCGTCTTAGAGTTATTTAATGCATGAAATACGAAAGATGTTGAAATAATAAACAAGATTTTAGAAAACGATTGTTTTTTAAGTGATAATGAAGTTGTTAGTTCATCATTTGAACTAGAAATTTCTAGTTCAGAAGGAAGATTCTGAACAAAATATTGAATAAGCTGAACCTGAGAATCAGGAAATAGTTTCCACTGACGTGAGGATTTTTCAAGTTCCCGCCGCCGGGTTAAATGATATAATAGAGAACAGCAGGGTAACTGAAACTATATAAAGAGTGAACACAAAGCTTGACAGCAATTTATTGCGAATGTATGAGCAGATAAAATTAATTAGATAAATAATATTGAAGGAAACTTATAATTTTTTTCAATGGCACGCCCAAGTGGGGCGATTAAATTACAAATATTCAGAACAGAATATCAGATCCTTTTCATTGAGTAATATTCTATAAAATGATATTTTTTAAACTTTCTAATAAATTTTTGGAATTTAGTTCCTTTCAGTGCTCCAGAAAAATGCAGAAACACTAAATACATGAATACGTAATTTGATGGGGAAGAAAGACAAAATAATATTTTCAAGATAACGGCTAGCAACATTACAATGTATTGTATCGAGTGTATAACACTGTACCGCACTGTTCAGATGCTGCCCATCAAATCTGATTATTCTATGAAGTACTTTACGCATCAAAACAATTATTTACAAAGCTCGGAGTTTTCGTACGGAAACAGCTACTGCAGATTATTTTGATAAATTTAAAGAAATGAATATAATGTCAATTGGCATACGACCAAAGCACGATATACCAAGGGCTGAACATTTTAAAACGTTTCCTTATTCAAAGTGAATGTCTGCATACGTCCCTGTCGGTGGAAATGGCATGATTCACAGCCAAACAGCTAACATCACCCAAATGTGTAATACAATGAGGTCCTGAAGAATTGTGAAGGCGGCAGAGAGAGCGATGCGTAGACTGCTTAATTTTTGTATCTTTTTTATAATTATTATATCTTTTCATACATTATGTAGCCTAAATAAGATGAAAATAATTGTTTTAAATTACATTCACAATAACTTCATCAGACTTTAAGAAAAAAATCTGTGAAATCCAGTACAATCAGTCTAGAATAGGATTTATTTTGCTTTGGAAGCAGAAGCTATTTTAGAACCGTAATACTTCATTTATAAATGCTGCAAATTCTTTCTAATCCAGCTCCCGTTAAGCCAGACGTCTGAAGGGGCTAACAGTTTTACATTAATAAAAATGTCAAATGATAATCCGGCTTTGCTTGCGAGAGTGACAGGCGTTGTTTCGACAACACGACATGCGATAGGAACTTTTGGGACACATCACCACTACTGCAATAAAATACGGCGATTAACTACTATATTTTATCTCGAAAATGTCAGAATTTTAATTGACAAACGAACATTTGTATGAACCTCGTTTTTGTCACTTTTTTCCGGCGTGAATATCGAATTCTCTTCGAACTGTCACTGACAACATATACCAAAATCTCCCCGAAAAAGAATAGTAGACAAATAGTATCAGTAGTAGTAGTAGTAGTAGTAGTAGTAGTAGTAGTAGTAGTAGTAGTAGTAGTAGTGGTAGTAGTAGTATAATAATAATAGCACTATTATTGGAAGTATTCAGATTAACAGGGGCATTATTCAAGGAGATTCGCTAACCCCTCTGCTGCTTTGCATTAGTGTCGACAGAGAGACAGCTGTCCCAAGCTTACTTTGGTTACAAGCTCTATGGTGACGAAAGGCCAGTATAAAATTTGTTTTACATGGATTACCTTAAAGTGTTTCCTAAGAATGAAGCGATTCTCTCAAAAATGCTGTCTGTCGTGAATGACTTTAGAAATGACATCTGCCTGAAGATTCGTCTTGACAAGAGTGAAAAAATCAATTTAAAAAGAGGCAAACTGACGTCAGAGAACATAGTAATCCATACGCACACTGTGATTCAAGATCTTGAGTCAGGTAAAACTTATAAATATCTGGGAATTTGCTTGTCCTGTAGGGTTTGTTTCACAAAGTTGGCGCGCGCAAGTGTTAAGACGCATCCTGCATGTCGTTCACACGTCAACAAAATCACTCCACACGCGAAATTTGAAGAACCCTTGGGAGCACTACACGATGAGCAGGGAGCGAATTTCTAAGATTTTGCATATTTTTGTCCGTTGCTTCAGTGCATAGCTAAGTGAAATTTCTTGTCATTGGATTAGAATATGATGCTATATAGATTAATGTGTTAGTGGATATTTGACCGATTTTTCCTGTTGGTGCATTCTCCTGTAATTAGAGGCGCATAGTTTGCATATTTTGTTAAAATAGAGACGTCTATAAATGTTTCTTTTCATAGAATCTATTTATTCGTGCGAGTTCATTGATTCGAAAGACCTTTAATTTTTTTATAAAGATGATAAAATACTTGTGCAAATTTAAGGTATTTCTTGATAACTTATTTTGTAAACCAGTCAGAAGAAATACAACAAATCATATATTATGTTTCACTAAGGTGAATATTTACTACAATTTTTTTTCTCGCGAGGAACGCAAAATTATATTACGTATGCACAAAAATTGTATATCTTTTCGTCCCAAACATGCCTCTTCTGATTTTTATCAAGAAAGGTTTATAGAGGAAATGAAATATTGTTAATTTTAATTAGATATTAAAGTGCATATTTAAGAATTTTTAGATCATAAATGCATATTTTTATTAATAGTTTTTGTACATGAAAATCCTCTCCCTAATGATGAGTAAAAATATCCCTAAGAAATATCTGGCCTCTCATTGGCTAAATTCAGTCGAAAGATTATGCAGGGAAAAGTGTTGAGAATGCAATATAAACGTTGTCCTCCTGCGCGATGCATAGGTAAATCGCCAGGAAAACTTTCATATTTTGCGCTATTATATTCATTTTCACACGAATGTGCACCAGCAACGGGAAGATAACATAGGAAAAGATACCTCGAGAAGGGGATCACTTAACGAGGAAGAATTCTAGCAGCTCGAATATGAGTTAATTTCCAAGATTATATGTCACCCATCACTCAATCGTCGTTTGTGTGGGAACAATATACTCAAAATTTTGAACTAAAACCAACCTCTAAATTCCTTCCTCTATAGTTAAATTCTGTGTAGCAAAATTCATGTCACATATGAACGTTATTTGTAAATGTCTATATATCTTGGAAGATTTTCAAACAATGACCAAACTTTGGCATAATTAATAATAATTAAATTGTAATACAACACTTTTCTTTGGCTCAATGATAGAAAGTTTTCTTCCGGAACCTTAGGTAGCACAATCGAATCCGGTGAAAGACGCATTCCTTATCCGTGATTTCTTGTCAAATTAATTTATTGTAGTACTCTCTCCTTTGCATAAATAAATTTTTACGCGGTATTAAAAAGGAAATTAAAAAACATCTCCGAGACAAATAGTGTCTCTCTCCCACTAATGAGATAACTGGCTCTCTTGTGGCATGATGGCCCAGTCGAAAAATTGAATACGGAGAATAAAGTTCCGTTGCTTACCTGTGAGTGAAAATATTGATTTTTCTTTGTGGCAACGTTGCATTCTTATCTCATTCTGCCCAGGAGCCGAACCTACCAAGGACAGTTGAAATCCTCTTGCTTAGAAAGAGGGAAAATCGATAATGTTTCTCAACAAATAAGACGAGTAAATTCAACTCTCCTGAACTATAAAATTTTAGTAAGCAGAAAGTCATGGTCGTATAACAATATTAGAGGGGGTTCTATTTTACATAAATTTTTTATAGAAATCGTTTTATTAAATCGAAATTACGTAATCGTGAAATATGTCATTTCTTCAGATTTAAAAAAATTCACCTTGTTCGCGAATGCAAATGTCGGCTGCTTTATGCATTACATTGACAAGACAAATGTAGAATGTTTTTTCAATTTAGAAGATCTTGTGGCAATGTAGAATGGATGAAAATATTTAGGTAGACTCGGAATCGAACTCGCCCCTTTTCCAGCTCGGGGATCAACACTTTCGCACTGAGCTATCCTTTCGCTGCTCGACTACCTTTTTTATAACAACACATTTTAAATTAAAGCAAATTGAATGCAACATTACGTATATAAAAATTAATGTTAATTTAGTTACATGGGCAGGAATCACGGAAGTATTTTACTTCTGTACTACTTTTTAGCTCTCAATGGACGTTTAAATATTTCTTACGCCCCAATCAAATTAATTTCATCTTCATAGTTCGGTCGAGAGAACGTAGTTTTCAAACCCACCGTTAGATGTTGCTTTCCGCAGTGAGGGATGTCCATCGACATCAAGCCCACGGGCATTTTCGACGCGAAATTTTATGTTTCCACGGGTGTACATAGGTAATTTTCAATACTTACTTACTTTGCTTACTTTTTACTGCATTTTCTATTGTAGTCACTGATGATGGGAAAAACACTCCCGAAACATGTTTGACAAAATTTTCTAAATATTAAAAAATTCCATCCTTTATTGTGGTTGATACCTCCTTATCCTTGAAATTCTACATGTTAATGAATTAAAAAGATATTATAAAAGATGGGAACTTGAACTTAATAACTAAAAGTCAAGGTACATGGTTGTAAGGAAATTTAGGAATGATCTAGAAACAGAAATGGGTATATTTCTAGTAGTAAAGAAATTTAAATACGTTGAACTGACTCGTAGGGCAGATGAATTTGATGAAAGTGACATAAAAACTAGTGGTGCTACAACATCACATACTTTCCCGCGTTGTTGGAAATAGCTACGAAGTATTGAAATATTGCACTTTCTATGCTAATAACATCTAGGTTATCTTTTGAAAACGTCCAATTCAACCAATAAGCGACCAACTCACAGTTCCCATCGCAGTGTTGTCAAATTTAGCTAATTACTTGATGTTAATTTCTGTAATTTCTGTTAACTTTAGCAACTGGATATATCCAGGTTTTTGTTACCGGGCCCTGTAATAAGTTTTTCTGTCGAAAATCCGCCGGTTTTTCGCGCAGCATTACTTAACTTTCCCTATATTATACGTACGTATAGTATACGGGAAAGTAACTAGTGGTGCTACAGAATGGCACAGATTTCCGGCATTAGTTTTCTAATTCTTTTGTTTCGGCGAGCTATTGACTTGACTTGCCACATATTCTTCCCAACTGCCATCAATCGCCACCCTAAGTGCATTTCTTGACAGTTTCTTAATTTTTCGGTTTCCTAATGATATAACGGAAATATTAATTTTAGAATATGAAAGAACACTGAAATCTCGTCCTAAATGCCAATTCTCCTTGAAAAATGTGAAGCCACTTTTGAGTGAATAGCATTTCTGCGCTACTTTTAATGTAAATTTCAAGATCTTTCTCTGAGAACATTTTTGAGTTTTCAAAAAACATCATTAGAAGTCATTTGAAGTATATCAACTCACAAATACAATAGTGTTTACAAATTGCTGGAAATGTGCATAATAACAGTTTATTACCAGATTGTTAACAGATATTTAAAATAATACATTCGTGTAATTTTTGAAAAAAAAAAAAAACATACCCCGTTTTTGAAAATGCGGAATTTAGAGCCAGTTTTCACAGAAAACGGTTGAGTTTTCCAGCAACTTTATTTTACCACTAATCAATATAATAATGTGAACAAATCGCCGCTATTAACGACGTGAAAGACAAGTAAAAAAATTTCATGTTTGTATTTTTTGAAAAAACGAAAGAGTAAGGTCGATTTTTCCTTCAAATAAAATTAATTCTCCATAGTTAGTTCTTTCATTAAGGTATGTACATTTTTTTGAAAATTTTAATAGTTTTTGCCCAATATTTCTTGGAATATGTGCAATTTTTAAAAAATTACAAAAACAAGATTTTCTCAAAAACGGCTTCAAATATTTTAATTTAAACATTTGGAATGCATAGTGCTAAATACACTCCATTAGATGACAAGCACCATATTACTCTATTTTTCTCTTTTTTTTCTTCAAAAAATTGCGAAAGGATTTGTTTTACTTGAATCTCGCGTTGTTAATATTAGCGGCGATTTTTTCACATTATTATATTTACGTGATACTTTAAATAATGTCAAGTAAAGTTTTTCGAAAACTCAACCATTTTCTGTGGAAAAAACTGTAGCTTAAAATTCGGCATTTTCTGTATCGCTCAAGCGCCATTTTCTCCAAAATGAATCCAGATTTTTTCTTCTAACTTTACGAGCGGATAGTGGTAATTACACTCTTTAATATGACGCAAAGTTCAATTTGGTGTAATTTTTTTGTTTTTTCAAAAATTACACAATTATAATTTTTTTAAAGATATCTCACACCGTCAATATGACATTTCCAGGAATTTGTAAACACTATTGCATTTGTGAGTTAAAATGCTTCAAACGATCAAGAGCTTAAATTTTCGCAATTACTGTAGCGCCAAAATGCCATTTTCTTAAAAACGGCTCCAAATATTTCAAAGAAAATTGTCATTTAGGATGAGGTTTACCTGTTCTTTACTATTCTTAAAATAATGTTTCCGTTCTACTATTAAGAAAAGAAAATTAGGATGTGCAGTTTTGGAGGCGATAGACGGCAGCTGGTAAGAGTATGTGGTAAGTCCGAATAGTAAGTCCAAGGAACCCCTAGAGACCCAAGGAAATAGAAAACTAATACGGGAAAGTCTGTGCCATTCCGTAGCACCACTAGTTTGTTATCAGAGCCCGGGAATAAGATTTTTCACCGCTTTTTCGCGCAGCATTACATAACTTTCCCTATACTACGTGTATTACTCCGTATATACGTATGTATATGGAAGAGTAAAATTAAGCAAGAGAAGAGCGATTACTAGTAGACTTTGTAATATTTTATGAAAAAAGAACATTAGAAAGAATATAAAAATACAAGACAATGGTGGACAGTTGTTACTTATGGATCAGAAATCTGGGTTAAAAAGGATTCAATAAAATCTGGATTAAATGCTATGAAATAGATTTTTGGAAACGATGTCAGTATAACCTGTTTGATACCAAACGAAGAGATTAGTCAAATAATGCAGATAGAGAGACAAGAGATCGAAAATGTAGAATTCAAATAACTCCAATTTTATGTCCATCTAGTGAAAATGCATGCTAACAGAATACAAAAAATTGTCTTTGAGTGATTCCCTTTCGAAAGAAGAAAAGGAGAAAGACCAAGGAAATCTTGGAAGTCCCTCATCGACTCGACAATGAAGGGCAGAAGAATAGAGGATGATGCTTGGCGGAATAAAAACATTGGCGTGTAGAGTGTGAAAAACGGTCATTAGAACTGTAAACAAGTCGCTTAATAATAATAATAATCTCCGTGTGGTGTCCGTTTGTTTTAGTAGACTAGCACCACGGGTGATTCCCCCCCTGTCGTAAGAGGCGACTAACTCGTTACCCGAATTATTCCTTTGGAGTCATACACCCCCTCCCCTTCCCTCCCTGGAGGAGCCAACGGGTGGACTGAGTAGCTCCGAAGCCTCTGATACCTATCCTAAATAATTCTGTACTTCGTTCCTTCCTAAAACTTTGAAGAGGAGCATACCTCTATAAATAACCTAGGGTCAGCTAGCTCCGGCTGTCAGTACCTAGCACGGGCCCCTGCCTAGGGTTGTAGGTGAAGAGTACTAACGGCTTCGATGGCGGAAGAAGATCAATTCATAACGGCAAAGCAGGCGGACGAGTTTATCTTCAAAATCTGAGGGTTGTCAGAATCCTCCTAAAGAAACTGATCTGGGTTGCAGATCATCTTCGTCAGTAATCCAGTACTGGGCCCCTCCAGAGAAGACATATGAGTAGTACTTTAAGGAAAAGTCCTCCTGGCGACTGGCCCTCCCAAGGCCACGCAGCGTTTCTAGCACCGGGGCAGCTGCGAAAATCAAATTTGCTTAATATTTCAGAGGCAAACGAGGGATTTCAAAGAAGGTTCGCGCAACTATTCGCTCAATTCTCAGAAGACTGAAGATAAAAAACACAGAAAGACCTGGAAAGTAGACTCAAGGTTGAAGACGAGAGATTACGACAAAGAATAGTAGCTCTACGGGCAAGAATAAGAAAGTATAATCGAAGCTGAGCGACGCGACAAAAAAAATTCCTTATTCTATAACAGTCAAAAAGGTTTTTATAGATATCTAGAGTCGAGAGATACTAATGACAATGACATAAATCCCCCAAGTGCTTCTGCCATGACCAACTATTGGTCTCAGATTTGGTCCACCCCAAAGCAACAGTTTGATGAAGCATACTGGATACAACAGGAAGAAGAAGCTTGTCACAATATCCCGGAAATGAATGGAGTTGTGATTTCAACAGAGGATGTAAAAAGAGCTGTAAAAAGAACTCACAATTGTAAAACTCCAGGAGTAGATGGAATACATATTTTTTTTGTGGAAATGTCTGACTTGGTAAATGGCGAGTCAATTTCAAAACATTTTGCATGGAACATCTGTGCTGCCAGAATTTTGTATCTTGGGCGTGACATTTATGTTACCGAAAGGTGGAAAGACGTCTTGCCTCGAGAATTATAGACCTATTACATGTCTACCTACAATTTATAAAATTCTCACCTCCATTATTGCCACCAAACTCGATGAGCATCTGAAACAAAAATGAGCCGCTTTTGCAAGAACAGGTTGGTTGTAGGAAAGGATCTCGAGGATGCAAAGAATTATTGATAATAGATAATATTGTATCCAAGCATGAAAAAAGAAAATGCATAATTTGTCTGTAGGCTGATTGATTTCCGAAAGGCATTTGATTCCTCATTTTGGCTGCAACGAACTCTTGAACTATACAAGGTTCACCCCCTATATTTAAATTTCTTACGTGTACGAACAGCTGGCGAACAACACTGCATGTTATTAGAGGGAAACTGAGTTACCAGACAGATCCTTTGCGAATTTGTAGAAGCATTTTTCAGGAAGATAGCCGCTCTGGTTTTGTCTATCATTGAATCCTTTGAGTAGGATGCGGAATGCCTCCGGCTATGGATATGCTTTTAAGAACCCCAAGAAGATCATTTCCCACCAATTATACATGGATGATCCCAAGCTCTATGCTAAACGACCAGAACAACTTCGCAGTGTGCTGACACTTGTTGAAAGCTTCAGCAGCTCTGTTTGTATGGATCTTGGTTTGGAGAAGTGTGCTGTTGTTCACGTGAAGAGAGGTCGCGTCCAGAATAGAGAAAATGAAACTCATTTGATGGAAGATTTGAGAATTCAATAACTCATCAATGGAGATGAATATAAGTATCTCGGCCTCCAGCAACTCTTAGGAGCTGCAGATGAAAAAATTAGAAAGCAAGTGGAAAGAAAGTCTCTCTCGTGTTGCAAAAATCTGCAAGTCTTGTATTAATTCGAGAAACAAATTTACAGGAATTAACACCTGGGCTCTTTTTACAGCATCACGTACATTTGGAAAGCATCACATACATTTTGTCAAGTGGTCTGATAAATCTTTACAAGCTTTCGATAGAAAAGTCAGAACACTTCTATCAAAATATCGGATGCATCTTCCTCGAAGTTCCACCGAAAGGCTATATCTTTCAAGACATCATGGAGGCCGTGGACTGTTAAGTCTTGAAGTTATGTGCCGCCAGCAAGAAAAACTGCTCAGATATTATTTCATCAATAATGAATCCATCACGGCCATCTGTGCACAAGATCACTGCTATACACCTCTGAAACTGCTCCAAGAAAACCACAATCCACGTTTTCCAAAATCTGAGGATAGAATTGAGAAGTGGAAATCAAAGGAACCCCATGGCAGGTTTACTACAGCGCTTCGAAGTAACTCCATTGATATGAAGAGATCGACTGAATGGTTGATTGCTTTTGGCGCGGGATCGACTGAATGGTTGCGCTGGGCTTTTTGGCGAGACGGAAGGAATTGTGCTGGCCATTCAAGATCAGGTAGTAACCACTAATAACTACAGGCGATATATCATGAAAGAGAACATCAGTGACATGTGTCGTCTGTGTAAGAAGGCCACCGAATCTATTCAACACATCTGCAGTGGATGTTCTCAGTTGGCACAAACAGATTATTTACAACACCACAATAATGTAGCCAAAATCATCCACCAAGCTCTTGACAAAAGATTGGACCTGTTAAAGGAAAGCCCATCTTCTACTGGAGCAAGTTTTGTCTTTTGAGAGAACAAAAATCTTGTGGGATACTCACATTGTTACAGATAAAACAATGGAAACAAATAAGCCTGATATTGTCGTGTTCGACAAAACTACACGTAGGGCAATAATAATTGATCACATTAGATAACAATCGCAGTCCCATTAGATCACAATCTGCTGTGAACAATTGTAGAAAAGAAAGTACGAGCCACTCTCAATTGAACTGAAAAACTTATACAAAAAATAAGAGAGAAGAGAAGAAAATAAAATTTTTGCCCATAGTTATTTCATCTAATGGGCTTGTTGGTGAAGATTGGAGAATTGTTAAAGAGAAACTCCATCTAAATGAGTGACACTTCAGAACCATGCAAAAGGCCGTGCTGGTGGCAACCACCAATATTGTGCATAAGGTTCTCTCTCTTAGTCATTGAAGCGAAACCTGAGTGCACTGGAGCAAGAACTTCTCACCATCTGTATCGCCATATGTGTTGACGTTCTGACCTTGAGTTACCATACTCCTTTACTTACCATACTTCTCGCAAACGGCTTGACCGATTTTCATGAAATTTTATGTAAATATTCAGTAGGTCTTAGAATAGGTTGTTATCTATTTTTATACCTCTTAGTGATAAGGGTGGTCCACCCCAATTTTTTTAATTTTTCGGACAAAACTTTTTAGTCAACCCGCTACACACGTTGGGTATTTCACACGGCGGTATTTCTCGCGCTACACGGCGTTTCTCCATATTACGCACCTGCTCAACGGTGTGCAGAATCTGCACGGAATAACACGGAGAGAGCCGGAGAAAGAGAGAGCCGGAGAAAGAGAGAGCCGGAGAAAGAGAGAGCCGGAGAAGGAGAGAGCCGGGGAAAGAGAGAGAGCCGGGGAAAGAGAGAGCCGGGGAAAGAGAGAGAGAAGGGGAAAGAGAGAGAGACGGGGAAAGAGAGAGAGACGGGGAAAGAGAGAGAGAGACGGGGAAAGAGAGAGACGGGGAAAGAGAGAGAGACGGGGAAAGAGAGAGACGGGGAAAGAGAGAGAGAGGGAAGGAGAAAGAGAAATATAGGGGCACAACAACGTCTGCCGGGTTCAGCTAGAAAAAGGTTTTGTCTTCGCGATACATTGGTGCGTTAGGTTTGAGAAGTCTTAAGCATATTAGAGACTAATATATCATTAATACTACAATTAGCAGGAAAAAGAGCACAGCAAATACTATTTGACCAAAGGTAGATATGACATTGGAACTGTGGACACAAGAACTTTGTTTTAATAATTTGTGATCTTTGTTGCTGCGAAATGCTTAATTAGCCTTAATTAATTAATGTTTAGTTAGCCTTCCGAAGTTGATATTAAATTTTCGAATGTACAAAATACACAAATGTATTTTTTATATAAAATTTAAAAAAATGTACAAATAAAAGGCTGCATCTTAGAAGACCAGATAAGAAATGAAGAAATCAGGAGAGAATTGAAAGTGAATAGCACAAACAACATAATGGAATTAAACAGGAAAAAGTGGCTGAAGCACTTAGAAAGAATGGAAGAAACAAGACTGCCAAGATTAGCATATTTCTACAAACCGAGAGGGAAAAGAGATGTGGGAAGACCCACGAAAAGATGGAAAGATACAGTGGAGACGGAACAGGCGTAAGCCTAACCCGTGAAGTGCAGAAGAAGAAGAAGAAGAAGAAGAATGTACAAAATGGGGAACAGATTCACTGTTGAACGGTTAAAAATTTGTACATGTATTATATAACAATTTTTTAAATTATTGTTCTTTAGAGAAGATTTATTTATTATCGTTAATTACTTTCTTTTGCCGTCTTTTAATATATAGATTTTTGTTTTTACTGCCATTTAGTGCAACAATAGGTAAAGAAAGCCCTGATTGATTCACATGATGTAATAATGTAATTATCACTTGATCAGTATCCTCGCAAGACGTCTACCGGCGTCACTTCTGACAAGTGTTGCCAGATGTACCGCATTTCTCCATTTTATAGTACATTATTAACACCTAATCCGCATTAAGCGATGAGGGTGCCAAAAAATCTGCATTTCCATGATAGTGGATTAAAATCCATTTTATTTCATTTCCTCAGTTATTACAACGATCGTTAGATGTCCCATTAACTATGGTTGACAAAGTTTGAATGTTTAAAATGCGGTCTCTATCTATTCCATTAAAGTAGAAAGCAATAAAACACCAATCATCTACCAATCATTAGGGCTTTATCCAATTGCCGTATTCGAAAATTGATGACCAAGCACCAAGGTGTTGCCGTGAACTCCGTCCTTTGTTGTCTTACAATTAGAGATTCAGAGGACAAATAGGTGACAACATGTTGGTTAGTCTTTTTCGAATCCGCCAAATAACAATACGGATCGTCGTTGAGATTCTTACTGCGTTTATTCAAGCCGGGGAACTGGTGCACTTCGCGGGATATTGAAATTAAAAATGTTGAAATTACGTTACTCGGCTTCATATTAAACTGAGATTAAAAATAAATTGAAAGTACAGTTGCCAACACATAAAATGGGTAACGGCCAAAATCAGAAGTCCCAGTCTTTCCGCTCATTTTGGCACACTGTACGGACGATAACGCCATCTGGTTCTTTCTACTACAAAAGAACATTCTGAATCAACTGCCAACGACTGAATTCTGATTTACTTGCCAAAAAATCAATTGAATATCCCCTCTAATAACGCAAAACAACTTAAGTACGTGAACGAATATTACGGATCGGAGACGAAGAAATGAAGTGTGCGAAGGCGGCTCCAGGATCGGAAAAATAATTGGGAGTGAGAAGTTTTGGCGAAGTAATAGTATTCAAATATCAGTGTTTACGAAATGTAAGGTTTTTGCAACAATTAAACTAGGTATTCAGTAATAATTTTGCATCGCTTGTCAAAATTGTTATTTTGCAATATTCACCTCAAAGACAATTTGAGGACCCTTCCGGGCCGTATAGCGCACGTTTCGGAATTGTTTATAAAATTGTTAATTGTTGAAAAATTGTTAATTCGCATTTTCGGTTCTGGAATATAAGAGAACCCTTTCCTCTTCAGAACTGCAAAATTTGGAAATTGTTTATAAATTTACAAATTTTGCAAAATTATTTTATTGTCTTTTCTAAACTGCCTTTGAATGAGATTCAAAGTTCCGCAATCCGTTCGGCGCTATTGCCTTTCGTTTTCGAGATATGTAATTGTTTATAAGAAATTAGCATGTCATGACAACTCCCATTTCTTTGGAAGTCAATGGCAGTTCTCTCACAAATCTACCCTTCAAGCCGTTTTTCAAATGCAACGGGCATTGCGCGGCATTCTTTTTTCATGCGACCCTGACACCAAAATGGTATTTGAAACAATCTTTAGAACGGAAGTCGTTTGCTTAGCGAGTCAAAATCATGGAAACATGAGTTGTTACAAATGTTCCCTAAATACGTAAATGCCAAGAAGGTCTTCTTATGAGAACGCACAAATTCTCTGAGCATATGAATGAATCAGTCATTTCAACAGCGGAGACACTACCTTATAATAGTAATAACATCCACAATTTCTTTAAATTATTGTATTATTTAAATGCTCCCTGTGTATCAGAAAAGCAAACATCTATACTATAATTTAAACTAATAATACCCATTGTTACGATGATTACGTTCAGAATAATTGAACGACCAGAATTCTACGTTCTCTACCATTTGACTGAAACACCGGATAGAGAACGGCTGAGAATGTGATAAAAAGGAAATAAACATTCAATATATTGATGTCGACATTTTGGCGAAAATGCATAACCTAACACGTTGGGAGCCCAATTTGATTCTGATAACAAAATTCTGGGTGTCACTTCACGCAAAGCCCGTAAGACATCTTTAAAATATTCAAAATCTGCTCCATTTTTTTAAATTGTTAGCTAAATTTTAGTAAAATGCTTTTGCAATTATTATGATGTATATTCGATTATTAGTAAATCCTCTCGAAATCGAAAATTTGATTTGATTTTTGTGATCCTGAACTACACCACCAAAATTCAAACCATATTTTTCAGTTAAATATATTCTTCAACTTTAGATCTTTCCATTTTATAGTTAATAGTTTTTCAGAATATTTATATTTTTCCGTAATTTGAATATTTCGAGCAAAGATATGTTTCATTCGAGTGTTTCTGTGTATATATAGTTCTTGTGTAATATTGTCCCCCCTCTAAATTGAAAAACTAGTGGTGGACATACTTTCTCGATTTCTTTATAACAATTACATAATATAAAATTCAAGGTAATCCGAGCAAAAATTTCACAATTCCAACTGGATTGCATATATTGTCGCGGCAAATGACGTCTCATCTCTTAATTAAGAATCGCGGCATTGATCCAAAAACGTTGTTTGGGGGTTTTTAGCACCCTCGAAATCATTCTCCGAACTGGGATTTGAATTTGAGAGCATAGGTTTCGACATTCCATTACACAATACAGCTGATTATTTACTACAAGGAGTCTCACCAACTATGGGCCACCCCTATAACTCCTAAACGGTTTCCGATATCAAAATACAGTTTTCGCTCAACAATGTGGAGTCATGGAGCAAGTGAAATGGTGTAGAGATATTGTTTGAAATATTTTTAGTTGTGGAGAAATTAAATCAACTTTGATTTTTTTAAATCGAATCATGTATTTTTCTTATCAGCAATAGATAAATCATAAAAAGGGGAATGCAATGATATAATATATGTTAATATTTTGATAGTATTTTGTGTAATAACTAGAGGTCTGCATTCTCCGCGATTTTTACCGACCAGCGCTCGCTCGCCCCTCTTCTCTCGAGACCACGCGCTCGACTGTCCTTCGCAGCCGGTTGCGGACTCCCGGGAGACGGCCGGTTGTCGACAACCGGCGGACCCCGTTCAGGCAAACTGCGCCACGTAACAATCGGCCGACACGTCGGAGTAAATATCTAATGCCAAGTTTCAGGAAAAGGAAGGAGTATTTAATGGTTTTCAAAACAAATGACCAATAATTTCGTTTTTTCAAAATGTAATGTATAGACGAATTTTAATATTAATTTTCAAATAATGAATTTAATATAAAAAAGAATAAAAAGCTTTAAAAATCGACTCCTCGAACGCACTGGAGAACCTCAAGTGGATCTATTGCAGTTCTGCCTGTGAATTCAAAGAAAAGGCATTCAAAAGTTTTAGAGATAAATTCCGTTCTTTGTAATGACTAGGCATCAGATGTTTAGAAAATTGCCTATTTTATTCTAATGGACATAAAATCATTAATTTTCCTTCATTTTATATAGTGTAAATACAAATGCTCTGCTAAATTTAGATGCAAGCGCAATGAAATATATTAATACCTTTCCCTTCCAATTTTGTATTTTTGTTGGCTTTTTCCAAATATTTTTTTGTGGTTGTTGTAATTTTCAGGCATCTGAAACGCAGGTCTTAGTTTCTCAATCCGGCAGTTGGCGCGCGGGGTGCCACAGTCACCCCAGCATTGTTTTGAGCTCATTGTACTTTCAGTTTTATTTATAATCTTGCGAGCTTCTCAATATCTTTCGAGGAAAGCTTTGTGCACGTATCTCGACCCTTCTCTTTCAACTGCTTCCTGTTCTTTCCTAGAAATTTCGTCGCAAAGGCGATGGCGCGCTGCATGGGGGCCACCGAGTCACTTCGCGCAACCTTTGTTATCGCTTCCTGCCACGCTGTTCACAGTAGTTCACCCAAAGGAAGGGGGACCCGTGGAGCTTCAATACTACTCCACAGAAGCCAATGATTCACAATTTCAGCTTTTACGATGTTTTAATAACAATAAATCGCTTATATTGTGTTGAAACGAAAAATAATGGAGTAATTGAAAAATATTGTACTCGTACATATAAAACTTTATATGCATAATTTCGTGAATACATACTTTTGCCGATTTTAAAAGAATGTTAGACGTGTGTATATAATAGTAAATAATGTAATTTGAATTATTGAGTTGAATAGGCTGATGTGCTGGGACCGCTGTTGTTTGGCCGCCGACTGAGTCGACAAATTCAGAGGTAATGGCGGCTTACATCAACTATTTCACAATAAATTAGTACGCCCAATGACGACAAGACGTTTTGACGCAAGGAAAAGTATCCACCTCATTTTTGTTTAGCATATGCATTTTTCTTATATACTTGTGAAATTATGACCAAATATTCATTGTATTTAATAAGTATGCCTTATATTCGGGTTTGTAAGAAACTTAAATGACATTACAATTGGTACGAAACGAATTATTTTCCCTTAAGCACTATAAATATAAAAAAATAAAAATTCATGCATTAAAAGTTTAAATTAATTTTCAGACTCTTTGTTTGCCTTAATTCTTTCAAAAAATGTATTGTTTTGTCTCTATAAAATTATTTCCAATCAATCGATAAATTGTTACTTTTCAACAAATTCATCGTTTAATTGAAATTGTATTTTCTTTCGATTACAATGAATTGAAATAGTTGTGATCACTACGTGCGGCGACTTTATATCCTGTACATGCATTGAGCGTCGAAGCTACCGAGCAGTCCGGCGCCGGTCTAGTGGCCGAGCGGCCGATCGGCCGTGCGGCCGAGCGCTCGGGCGCTCGGCGACTCCCGAGTCTCGGCGCGAGCCGCAGGGCGGCCGGTCGAAATGTCCGTTAAACAGCTATCTCTTCCCCCCCAAGCAAGGTCCCCCACCCTTCGCCGAGCGTCGGCGCGGAGCCCGAGAGTCTCGAGCGGTGGTTTTCGCCTGATTGCAGAGCTCTAGTAATAACTTATACTTTCTGTCAAGAGAGTTTAAATGAAATCTACACTTGTTGTAGCAGCCGTCGCTATTGTCAATTAAAAGGTAAAGACACTTATATAGAAAATGTTCTCACAAGACAGGAAAGTGATCTATGCTGCAGTCTGACAAGTAGCAATACAAGAAAGAGAAGAGGGGGAAAATAATGAAGATCGGCTATGAAAAATAGAAATAAATGGAAAATGGGAGTATTGGGACGGCACTATGAACAAAAACTCAAAAAACTAAGAAAAAGTTCTTGGATAAAAAGCATCAATGATAAACAACACACGACTGCATATAATAAGACATTATATATTAAAGAACAATACGTGAATAAAACAAAAAAGAAACAATCAATGATATGTATTACAATAGCAATGTCAGAACATTGCTAAGTGGGGAGAGAAAAATGGAACTCATTGAAGCCCCGTATATACGGGAAAGTAAAAATCCACTAATTTACAAAATTATACGTTTTATCTTGTCAATGTTATGCATGAAACGGGCAAAATTCGTAATAGCGAAAAAGGAATTCTAAAAAAAATTTGTAATAGACGTGCGGCATTGAGATAATAACTCCATTTTATTGTAGTAAAATAAATAACACGATTTTAAATCGGGAATAAAAATAATTTTAAAATATTGTACTGTTATTTTTTTGCACAAACAAAACTGTTTGTATGTCTTAGAACACAAAAAGGACAATGGAATTGCGGTCTTAATACTTCAGATACCTCGAATTTACGTACTTCGGAAAAAGAGTCGTTTAGCAAGTAATCTTGCAGAATTCTAGCGATATATCGACAAGAAATAGGAGGTTTTTTGTGTCTGTGAATAATTCACTAAAACCCGTCTTGACTTTTCGTTGCCTTGATATGAGTTTTATTCCTACTACCTATATTGTTTGTCTCCTTTACTTAGAAAGAAACAAAATAGTAAATGCATGCACCGACTCACAAACGCTTTTCATAGAGAATGTGAATAAAGATGATAGAATTGCTGGTGATCAGCAATTACAATTATTCTTTGTGTGTCAATACTTTGAATTTGCAATCTCTACTTTGAAATTAACAAGTTTTCCAGAAGGTAGTTCTGATGAATATTTATGGGACGGCTTTTAGTTGTGTGTTGAAATTTCATAGCTTTAAAGTAAAATAAAATAAATTTCAAAATAAAACTTGTTGAAAATTTTTTGAAGGTGGAAATGTTTCTGGACATTGATTATGCATATTGAAGTTAATTACAATATTATACAAATCTAACGATTTCAGTTGTATGCAGAAATATATTTTGTGTCTTCTGTATTTTAAGACAACAAAGATAATACAGATTTTGAGTAAAAGAATGAATATAAATTTTTTTTGATTTCCAGAAAATATTTTTACCAAAAATCAACGCGAAAATGACTTATACACTGGGCGACAATATTAGTGATATCTCTCTGCTTGATTCGATATTATAGTTCAGAAAAGAGTTGAATAAAAGCATCTTTCTTGAGAGGGATTATCGATTTTCTTTCATAAGCCTCAAGCTACCACCGACTTGCCAATTTTCCTGGGGAAGCACTTTCGACTCCAGGTGAAATGAGACAAGGGGCTACACAGCGTTGCCAAAGAAATATCAATATTTTCACTCACGCCAAAGCAAACTGAACTATTCGTATTTCTTATTCATTCTTCCACATGTCTCAGAATAGCAAAGCCAAATAGGAGCTAATTTTCTCATTAGTGGAAGACCTGTCTATTTCAGAGACGCTAAAATTTTGCTTTTTAGAAATAAAAAGTTTAAAACTCGCAGTATCGAAGTTTGAAACTCACAGCAACTCACTATTTTTCCAGCTTTACTTATTATGTAAATTCCCATTTCTGAGATACAAAGGCTAATTTATCGAGTCCTACTCCAAAATAGCACGACTTTCTCGTATTTGTTAGTCTCTTTAGCGTTACGTAATTTATGGACGACCCCTTACACAACGTGTTAGAGGAAATAATTTGCTATATTCTCGTATACGAACACGATTTACTCGGTTTTTAGTTAACAGGACCTGGTAATGAGCGTTTTTCTATCAAAAATTCACTCGTTTTTAATATATTGTCTATTATTCACTCCCTTATCGTTGAACTGAAACACGACTTTAAGAATATCATAGGAGGAAAAACCTACTTCTTGTAAGCAAGTTTCATTGAAGCATTTGGAGATATTTTTGAAAAAAATGTGGTTTATGCGTTTTACGAAAATGCGCGATTTTTGGTTCATTTTCAAAAGATAGAGCTGTGGATTTTAGAGAAACAGCTTTTGATGTCATTTGAAGCACTTTCACTTACAAATGCAATTATGTATTAAAAACGTCCATAATGTAAGTATTAACGACGTGAGTGATGTATTAAAAATTACATTTATTGAAAATAATTCCCTTAAAAAACAAAATATTAAATTAAAATGAAGTTCATTTCATTTTACTCAGTGAATATAGCACTATCCATGCAAAACAATTAAAGAACACAATATTGATGCAGTTTTGAGAAAATCTTATATTTAATATTGTTTAATGTTGCTCATATTTCAATCAAGATTGTGCAAAAACAAATAATATATTCAGAAAAGTTTACATATTATTTTATAAAGAACTGATTGTCAAGAACTAATTTCACTTGAAGAAAAAATCGCTTCTACTAAATCACCACAATATTTAAAGAATTATTTTCAAATTGCAGGAACTCGAGTCGGGCCAGATCAATAATGCAATGATGTTTTTAGCAAACATTCTACCAACAGTTTAGGCACTAGTGTGTTCATAGAACAACAAGCGAACCGATGGACGAACGTTTCGAGAAAAAACTCTGTTTTCGTATCAGATGACCCCAAACCGTGCACTTCCATTGAAATCTCGAACTTCATTGTAATATTTTGAGCGAATAAATAGGAACGATGAAAGACGTCTCATAGAGAAAATCTCAAATTCATTTTCATATTTTAAAATTATTTCTCGTCTGCAAATTTATTATCAGTTCATTTTTGAACATTAATCAAATGCTATACAGTACAACAAAAAATCAAATATAAATCACTATTACATTTTTACAGGTTTCATAAGTATTTTTTTTCGTGTGAGTCAGCATGTGTGTTGACCTACTAGTAGATTACATGGAAGGTGATTCGTTGCTGGCACAATCTCTTCTAATATATTTGGCTTCTTGTGGTCATAAGGTCATCTAGTGGAATTACGTCGACGTCTGTGTATAAAGTCTTGTTTGTCACAAACTATTGGTTGTCGCAAGACATCGTATGTTTTAGTTTTGAATCTACGAAAAATATTCAATATACGAGTAGTTATTACTTCTCTGTGGTGTATTAATCCATTCGCGTTCCATAGTATACTTTCATGACTTAGCAGCGATTCTATTTGTTATAATTTCTGTTTTAGAATGTTTTGATATCTTCGGAAAGAATTTTCAATTTCTTGGCACATGTCTATTTGGGCAGAAAGGAGACTATATGAAAGAGGGGTGTATCGGATTATTGAACATGTGAAGAGGTGGGCAATAAATGATATTTTTATGTGAATGGGTGTGCTTCTTTAAGTTGGGGAATTTTCTGAGTTTAAAAATGGTATTGTTTGAGTGAAGGGAGAAGTCGTCACTACACATTTTATGTGTGAATTATTTTCAATGCATGTGTAGAACTTCATTTAATTTCGATATTCTTAAAAGTTTGCACAAATGTTGATGATATACTGATATTTGTCTCATTTTTCGTTTACTTTTCATAGCGTTAAATTCAGGTCGCTATATTTCGTTCATTAAACCCGAAAATATCCAAGCAGTCATTTCAAATTCAATAAAACTCAATTCAATAATATAATAATACCAACTTCACACGATTCTCTACAAACGATCAAAAAAAGATGTGAAAATGCTGTGGGCGAAGGGATACATGAAAATGACTGACGATGAATGACTACATTAAAGACAGGATTTTAAGGAGCATCATACCAAGCGCTCAATGCCCCAGAAGGGCTTGTAGACGCGTTACGAACGCAAAACAAATTTAAAAAGAATCTTATTCATCATAAATATGGATATTATTAGTTGAAATAACAGTATTAATATTTGCTTTTCTGAGACACGGGCTGTATCTAAATAACAATAAATTATGCTCAGAATTTGTGCGTTCCCATAAGACAGGCCTGTTCAAAACCGTGCACCGGTGCAATTTTTCTCCGCCCGTGCTCCACGCAGCCCGCCGGCTCAAGTTAGTCACCGGGGTCGGCGGGCATTCCTTCAGTCCGTGCGATAAGAGAACGGACAACCTGCTGCTGGCTAGCTGCTGCTCTTTATCTCAATGGCGACAGCGAAGAGTGTAGACATTTTGTTTCATAGTGGTTCTACAGGACTTATATTCTGACCATCCATCTAAAAGACAGAAAGATTTCGAACGGCGAACTCTTTGGAGTATTATGAATATTTTCCACAACATGAGTTCCCAAAACTACATATGAAAGTAGCCAAAGTAATTCCTATGTTTGGGTCCACGTATGTATATGAGTTCTTCTTTTTATAAGCAGTTAACAAAATCGAAGTTTTGAAGATGTTTGAGCGACGAGTGACTTCGCAATTCCTTGCGTTTGATGGCGAGAAGGAATTTTGTGACCCACAGCGAACGAATTGTAAACAAAAAAACAACAAATAAAATCGTTACAATGAAATTGCTTTTATTTGTTTTAACTGAACCTACTTATCCAGGATATTCCGTTTTGTTCCTTAATTATGTTTCAAACTAGAAAATAGAAAGGAAAATTACTCGCTGGAGTAACATTAAATTTAATTCCCACTTGATTTTATTTGAACTGGGCGCGAATTAAAACATTGTCGTATTTGATCTGTTCGAAGTATGTATGACGAGCTAGTATCACTGCCGCTCCGCGAGAAAAGTTTTACGGTAGGGCTGAGTAACTGGCAGCCGCGGACTCCCGTTGGGCGGTGGCGGAAACAACCGCACCGAAACGCGCTTCATCTCTCGAAGCGAACTTGGAGATCCGGAGCATGAGCGGAGCAGAAATCTTGGACAGGCCTGCCAAAAGATGACCTTCTTGGCATTTACGTATTTAGGGAACATTTGTAACAACTCATGTTTCCATGATTTTGACTCGCTAAGCAAACGACTTCCGTTCTGAAGATTGTTTCAAATACCATTTTGGTGTCAGGGTCGCATGAAAAAAGAATGCCGCGCAATGCACGTTGCATTTGGAAAACGGCTTGAAGGGTAGATTTGTGAGAGGACTGCCATTGACTTCCAAAGAAATGGGAGTTGTCATGACATGCTAATTTCTTATAAACAATTACATATCTCGAAAACGAAAGGCAATAGCGCCGAACGGATTGCGGAACTTTGAATCTCATTCAAAGGCAGTTTAGAAAAGACAATAAAATAATTTTGCAAAATTTGTAAATTTATAAACAATTTCCAAATTTTGCAGTTCTGAAGAGGAAAGGGTTCTCTTATATTCCAGAACCGAAAATGCGAATTAACAATTTTTCAACAATTAACAATTTTATAAACAATTCCGAAACGTGCGCTATACGGCCCGGAAGGGTCCTCAAATTGTCTTTGAGGTGAATATTGCAAAATAACAATTTTGACAAGCGATGCAAAATTATTACTGAATACCTAGTTTAATTGTTGCAAAAACCTTACATTTCGTAAACACTGATATTTGAATACTATTACTTCGCCAAAACTTCTCACTCCCAATTATTTTTCCGATCCTGGAGCCACCTTCGCACACTTCATTTCTTCGTCTCGGATCCGTAATATTCGTTCACGTACTTAAGTTGTTTTGCGTTATTAGAGGGGATATTCAATTAGATTTTTTGGCAAGTAAATCAGAATTAAAAATTTCCAAATTTCCTTTTCAAATCCACTAATTCTATTGCATGTGCTGAACTTTTTATGTCATAATGTATGATATTATCTTTATTGATGTATTTCTTGTAGACGATCGAATGGCTTGCATCATGACGCGATGGAGACTATCCCCGCCCCCCCTGTGCCTTCTACGCCAATACTCTCAATCATTCGGATAAACACGCGTATCATAGAGAACGTTCATACTAGAGATCAGTGGCGTAGCGTCAGGGGACGCTGAGATGCTGAGCATCCCCGTATATAAGAACCTTTAATACTGTATTGGTAATCTTAGAAGTGGTCTGTTGAGCGAAACACGTTTTGTATTAATTTAAAATTGATTTCCTATGATTGAATTCGGCGGGCTGTTGAAGCTGGCCTCTGATTGCTTGGAAGCTAAAATACTTCAGCGTCTGCCGCCAGATTGCGACGAGCAATGACGCATGCGCAGATGGCGAGGTCCCCCTCTCCCCTCTTCACCCCTGGCCCAGAGAAACCCGACTGCTTTACGCTAGCGTCTACTGCGGAAAGAAGCTCGTTTGTGCACGAGAGCGCAGCACACTTCAGGCGTTCAGTAAATGATCTTTCTCTCTCTCACTCGGGAGTCCCCGCTTGGTCATGGGTACAAACTGTAGAAATTGTGCCTGACTACTATTTCTTAATTAATATCCAAGAAATTGTATTATCTCTTAAATAGATTACATATTATTTAAGTCTGCAATGTATAAATTAACAAATGGTCTTATTGCCATTCGCGTATAAGAATTAAAGCTGAGCCATTGTATAATTTGCTTTCAAGACATCGGCAGCCGTGACTGCTGTGAGGATTTTGTGGGAAGCGCCTACACCGTCGTAAGCAATCGAGATCGTGGAAGTAGTCCCAGTGTATCTGCCTTGTGTTGCGTTCGCCTGTTAGACGAAGTAGTTGATAGTGACATTTTGTGTGTTATTGTTGAGCATCCCCAAACGTGTGAGTCACGCTACGCCACTGCTAGAGATCATGATAGCGGGATATCTAGCCTATCAGCTTCTCAGTTGTTGGCAGTTGGTTCAGAATGTTCTTTTGTAATAGTTAACTATGAAAGAACCAGATGGCGTCATCGTCCGTACAGTGTGCCAGAATGCGCGGGACTTTGAATTTGGCCGTTACCCATTTTATGCGTCGGCAACTGTACATTTATAACAAAAATACTGATATTTTATATTTTAAATTTCTTGGGTGAATCGAGAACATTATATATAGTGTGAACAAACATAGACCAAATATAGTGGGACAATATCGCATTTATTTAATTAATAAAACGGAATTCTATGTCGCTATATGAATTATTGATGTTTTCCCCTATTTTTAAATTATATTAGTAAATCCGCATTCATTAGAAGAAATCCGCATTTTCGAACTTACAACTTTGCAATCGGAAGTATCATATCTGGCAACATTGCTTCTGACCCAATAAGCAGCACGGAGTAGTGATGAGATCTCTCACACTAAGTCGTTTTCGGCCATTATTTTTATTGTTTGGACGTTTATAGTAATTTTACAATTATCATTTTTCTATTTCGGTGTAATTTTTAAATAATTTATGATTAATTTGCAGGGTTGTAATGAAAAACGTCGAAGCCATAATTTTAAATGGCAAATTTCGAGGTGAAAATATATTACTGCCACGGATCCCTATTATACCCACAGATCTGCCAATTCAATTTAAACGTCTTCAATTTCCGTTAAGATTGGCATTTGCAATGACTGTCAATAAGTCTCAAGGCCAAACGATGTCAGTTTGTGGCTTATTTTTTAGCACACCATGTTTTTCACACGGTCAATTATACGTGGCATGCACTCGAGTGGGCAAAACATCCAGTTTATTTGTGTTAGCTAAAGATGGGATAGCAAAAAATATTGTACAGTCCATTGTGTTGAGGGATATATATATATGGTTTTTGTAGTAAAATTATTATAATTAGCAATGTATATTTTTTCCAAAAATAAATTACAATAAATTAAAAATATTAATGTTTTGTATTGTGGAATTTTTATATTCCATCATCGTTCACAGCGCTTCATGCCTCTTCAACTCTACCACATCCTCAAACACTGACAATAAGTTAGTAATTCTTTTCTACTAAAATAATCCTAGGAATAATTTATATGGCAAAACCACGTTTGCCGGGTCAGCTAGTATATATACAGAGTGTCCAGAAGCTCCCGTTACAAAAAAAATACCACAAATTCTGTGTTGCCAGATATGAAGAATGACAGGTCCAGTTTTTCCGAAAGAAATTTTCTTTGAGAAATTGAGTTTGAAAATCACTTCCGGGGCGCGAAATTCAAACCGGCCGCAACGACATTGCAGATAGCGGCGTCACCTTCTGCGCGGAGCATTTTCTCGTTTCTCCGCGTAAACGGTGAAACAGTCGAGTAATATTCTGGAAAGCATCGCGTTGCTTACACCAGAATACTTAATAGTATCAAGTATGTGCAGATTCTATTCAACAAAAATATTTTAAATGCACCTACAGAATATCGAGTTCTTTTCAAAATGATAGCCACGGTACACGGCGGCGTAATCATAAATGATGAACACGTGTATCCAACATTTATGAAAAAGATTGAATCTCCTGGAATGCTTGAATTCTTATTTTTAGCACATATTAATATGAACTAGTGCTTTGGGCTGAAGATTGACACGTAAATGATAGTCTGCTGAAGATCATTCTAAATATCGTGATATACTAAAAGCGTTTTGGAAACGAAATATTCGTGCAAGAAAATACTGAGTTTATTATCTCTGGGCGCGGAATTTGAATTGATGGTTCTTACAGTCACTTTGTGGAGATGTAGACCGAACCGTGCATTCAAGAATCTTTGTAGGGGCACGTAGGCCCTTAACCAAACCCACAGGCCAATATCAACAAAGATAGAATAGCGTCGCCGTATGTGCCATGCAACAATGAATAAAAAAATCAAAACTACTATATTACTGGTGTGAAAGGGTAAAAGACTGAGAAAAAGTGTGATGTTGCATTGCGTGATGTACAAATACTTCAAAAGATCTCAAACATTCTAAGAGGCAAAAGTTCGACCGTGGTTCATTGAGGTTACCGGATTTCTTGATTGAAATAATGTAATCACAAGAAATACCACTAACACACTGTAAAGTTGGAAAACGCGAATCAATTCATTTCAGTTCAAAACAGTTTGGTTAAGTCATCGGTTATCATGAAACCCAGAAGTTAATCACACTGGCCACCGAAATATGTGATAAAATGTTCATTTACCAGAGCAGTTTGCGAATTCTAACGACAAACCAGTTAAATGTGGAGTTTGTCATCTTGGCCACTGACAAATATTTACTTGTGGAACACAACTATGTTATTATTCACAATTTTCAAATAATGGAGTTAATCCGATTGGCTTCTAAATGCCTCAATTGTAGTTTTAGGAAGGCACCGAAAACATTTTGAAATTTTTCAATTTCCGGAATCTCAAGGATTTCGTACCAACGTGAGACCTGCAGCAATTTCTTAAGCGTCCTTTAGACTATCCCACAAATAAATTTAATCGAAATCGATGGCGCCATTTTATTTTCATTTTGAAAATGTCCCGGAGGCTCCATGTTAAGTGCCCCCAAAAATTAAAATATCGATTTCAAATTCAAGGGTCTTGGATATCAGGCAGATCGATGGGGGAATAATACTTTTGGAAAAGGTCGGCTGAACGGTTTGGTCGCTGTCGCTGTTCACAGACCACAGACACATAACATGGCCGCACCATGTGTAAGAGGAATTTTTTTCTAAATTTAGTGATTGGATTTATCCACTTTTTTTTTACTAGGGCCCTTTAATAAGAGTTTTTCGGCAGAAAATTCGCCGGCTTTTTTGCGCTGTATTAAGTTCCTTCTTAAACGCGAGAAAGTAAAATGTGATATGGTGGTGTCTGTTTGGCAGGAGGAACCCGCGTCGGCGCGGCGCCAAGAGCAAGCGAGCGTCGGAGAGCGAGGCCCCGCCGTCGCCGTCGCCGCTGCCGCCGCCGCCGCCGCCGCCGCCGCGCGCGCTGGTGCCCGCGCGGGGCGACCCGCTGGCGGTGACGCCTGAGGAGGCCGCGCGCCTGGGGCGGGAGCGGGGCGCGCAGCTGGCGGAGCTGTGCGCGAGGGAGGCGCCCCTCTGCCTGGGGCTGCTGCGCACCGCGTCCGCCGCCCCCGCGCCGCCCCGCCCCCGCCCCTGCCCTCGCCCACGCCCACGCCGGCCCCCCGACGCTCTGCCCGCGCCGCCACCGCGCGCAAGGAGCGCGTCTGGGACTACGGCGTCATTCCCTACGAGATCGACGGCAACTTCAGCGGCGTGCACAAGGCGCTCTTCAAGCAGGCCATGCGCCACTGGGAGAACTTTACCTGCATCAAGTTCGTGGAGCGCACGCCCGGAGAGCACCCCAACTACATCGTGTTCACCGAGCGGCCCTGCGGGTACGTCTCCTAGCCGGAAGCGCGCCCGCTCCAAGCGCCAGGACCCACTGCTAGTGACAGGGTCGAATTCAGATACTGCTAGGCCCAAAAACACAAAATCGTGCTGGGGCTCCCATCACGCAAAAAGTCCATGTTTTCTATAGAAGCAATCATTAAAAGAGAAAAGTTTTTGTACAACTGAAAATTAACAATTTGCTTATAGTATTCAAGAAGTATATTTTTTATTTAAATAAAATTTTAATTTTTTGCCTATAAATCCATGATAATTTCCAATCTAACTTTTAGAAACAGTTTTTAATTAATAATTCTTTTACAGGTACGAACATACTTTGATCTTGTTTTCGGATATTTTATGATTTGAAGCGTCCGCTGTAACAACGTTGTAAGCAACACATTTTTCAATTTGCTGATTACTATGGAACAATGTTGTATATGAATCTGTTCTCCCATTGCAATTTTATTAGAATGTTTAAGTTTAGTTTTGCGTGAAAAACCTGGCTTCAAATATTGCCTAACGTGTAACAACGTTGTAAGTTCTGGCAAGATGGCGTGAAACGAAGGTAAATGTATTTCACCGTCCACTGTAAAAGACAGTAATAGCAAGAAAAGAAGAAGGAATGTCGAAAGTGGAAGTGTAAAGTGAGAAAAATATGTAGAAATTCCGGTGAAGAGGATGTACGAGAATGAAAGAAAACCAGTATTGCAGCGTCCATACGATGGGTGGGTGAAACGTTGTACCCGCCACAGCTTACATATGCGGAGTTACAATTCGTTTTTGCTGAAGATATCATCAAAGTAATTAAACTGGCGTTACATTTTAGAATGTATCCTGTAAGTGAAGGGTAGGATTCAATGCCGAAAAAATTGTCCTGCAAGACTCTTTGACAAGTTCCGTGCACATTGATGCACATGCACATAAGATGAACATTGAGCATTTCTAAGACATCAGTGTGTGACAATCTCAGAGTTGAAATGAACTCCAGATTGTGTGTCTCATTGTACCATTACATATTATTATTACTATCATTCTTCTTCTTTCGTTTGGGTCATCTAGGAACCACGCATCAATTTCATTGCTTCTTCCTTTGTCCTTCTTTCTTCTTCCTCCAGTACTCTTTCATCTTCTCGCTGTGTATGACTTTTCTCTCCTCGGACTCTCCAGGATTTTGATCCTGCCTTCTTTTCCTTCCTGCCTTGGAATCCTTCCATTTCTAACACTTTCTTCTTAAACATATATATTTCTGTTGCTTATCTTTTACTTATATTGTTTCTTTCTAAATCTTTCCTAACTTCTTTAACCCAGGATATTATCGACATCTTGTTCCAAAGGTAGTTAAAAATCTGCTTAGTTAATTTGTTGTCGTCCATTGTATATAAATGTCCAAAAAGTAGCAGTCGTCTCTTCTGTAAAGTTTCGGTTATGTTCTGTATAGTACGATAAACTTCTTCAATACTTCTTAATTTCCATACCTCTGTGTCTTATCGGACTGAGAATTTTGCGAATAATTCTTCTTTCTAGGACGTCAATTTTATATAATTTGTAGTTCAGTACTTAGCATTCACTTGCATAAAGACATTCTGGTTTTACTATTGTTTTGTAGTGATGTATTTTCAAGTTTTTAGATAGAGACTTTTTGTTGTAAAGGTTTGTGGTTATGCCATATGCTCTCTCCATTTTGTGTACCCTTTCTTCTACAGCAAATCTTTCTAGTCCATTTTTGTGAATTATTTCTCCCAAATATTTGAATTTATTTATTCTCTTTACCTGTCCAATAACTGTTACTAGGAATTCAGAAGAATTTTTTATATTTGCCATAAATTTTGTTTTTTCTACAGAAATTCGTAAACCTAAGTTTTTGGATATTTCTTCTAGGAGATTGGTTTGTATTTCTGCATGTCTCACATTTTCGGAAAAAATGGCAAAGTCATCTACAAATGCTAGGCAGTAAATTTCAATTTCTTTGTTCTCGCTCCCCAGTCTTATTGACGATATCTTAGATTCTTTTAGTTTCTGTTTCCATTCTCTTACTACTTTCTCCAGGACACAGTTGAAGAGGAGTGGAGGCAAACTATCACCTTGTCTTACACCGTTTTTGTTTGGAATGGCTTAGATCAGGGCCGCTTAACCAGGGCAAATCGGCAGCGCGGAGCCGGCCGGGAGCGGGACACCGGAGCCCGAGCGTTGCAGGCCTTACGATATCCTCTGATGCAGTGTCCCGGTAACTCCAGTTGCGGAAACATGGAAGTCGACCCGAGCATCTACACCGACAATCTTCAATGCAGTATGGGAAGAAAAGTATAGCCGACAACGGCAGCTATGCCAAATGTTTAGTGTATATAAAGGGTTCAATCACGTGAAGTTTAATTTGCAACGACATTATACATTGAATCATGCTGATGAAAATGACAAGTACTCTGAAGAAGAACAAAAGGAAGATTTCAGTGTTCTGAAAAACAATGCTTCACTAGAAGTAAGTTTTGGATGTCTTTTGATGTTCTTATGTTGTTTTGTCAATAAAATAACACAATACAAAAGAGTTTAATTTTATAGCATATCGATACTACAACGTGAGCATTTAGGAAAAGAACTTGCCACAAAACCGTTTTCCAAAACTGCATCGGAATGCTGCTCGACTGTTTAGTAAGTTTGGATCAACTTACAACTGTGAGCATTGCTTCTTTGAAAAATTTGTAAATTTCGAATGAGAAGTAAAAAATTACGATGAGATGAGATTACATATCACAACCTGAAATGCATGTTACGGCTCAATAGCACCATGTCATCTCTTCCAAATATAGAAAGTATATTGCGAGAAAAAACACTTAAAAAGTGTAATAAGTGTATTTGATTTTACAATCAACTTCATTTTTTAATTTCCTTTATGTTTAGTATTTTTTTTACTAGTTTATATAATAACATTTTTTGTCCAACCTTTATAATACATTTCATATTCAGCATCATGATAAACTGTGTAAAATCACCACTATTAAATTTATTTATGTTATTGAGCAATTTTTTTGCAACTAAACATTTGGCATTGCCGGCGCAATCTGCAAAAAGATACTTTTCTTTCCATGCTGCATTGCAAATTGTCGTTTTTTTAATTTCCAAATTACACTAATATGTTTATATCTAGTGATTGTTCCAATAAATGTTACAAAAGTATTTTACTGTTTTTTCTGTCGTAATATCCTTTCCAAGAGCAGTGAGACTTTTTCATTCGAACAACGGAAAATACCCCGTAAAAATAAGACGCGACCCACTGTGCCACATGCCGACGATCGATATTTGATGACGTCATTTACTCTTTCCGCCGTGAAAGAGAAGAGAGCAACCGGCGGCTCCTCCTCGGAGCAAATGGTTGAGCGGCCCTGGCTTATAGCGTTTTCCATTCGTTGCACTGAAATCCACCCTAGTGCAGGGCAAATACGTCATCGCTCCGCAACAGTGCTGCCCCACACGCGTGAAGGCCAGCCGTGGGGACAGCTGTTCTTGGTCTGCCACACCGACAGAACTCGAAAAATAAGAATTTTGGAATTGTGATCGTTGTTATAATTTTTATAATAATCATTAGTATTTTAACACATCTTGTACGAAGTCGTTTGGTAATTGTTTACTCCTTAATTCACAAAGTATTAACGTGCGATTCTTTATTTAAAAACTACCCAAAACTTCAAAAGCGAATCTGTCGAGAGTTCATTTCTTGAGATTTGCCGGAGATTGATTTCGAACATAGTATACTACATTTCAAACCGAAAGGCTTCTGCAGAATTATTTGGTTATTGAAAACTATAAAAATATTAATATGGGCATTTCCGCTTGCGCATGCGAGAAACTTCTTGGCACATTGTATATTTTAATGATTTTGTAAGGGTATAGGTTTGATTACTAAACAGCACTGGATTTGTTAACATGCAGTAATTCACGCTTGAATTTTACAAAAACACAAATTTTCCGAACTTCGAGTAAGTCACAAAGTTATTTTAAAGCATTTCTTGTAAAACATGATATACTCCATCATTCAAAGTGTCCCTGTGTGACAGGAGATCTTCAATTGCCTTTACAACTTCACCACGAATCCAAATCAACATTCATAACTTCCGTACCTAACCTCAAAATGGCCCAGTGCAATGCACTGCACCGTCGAGCTCGTCAGTGCAGGTTAGGGCGCCCCGAGTGCACCCTGGTTCCGTGTCATTGTGCGAATGGAACATGGGCTTCTCTGCACTGGTGCGCCCTAGCGGCCGAATGGAACACGAAAGCTGCCAGCTGCCCTGAGTGTGCACTGGGTGCGCACCAGTGCGGCGAATGGAAAACGGTATTACATATTTCACCCCGAAAGTTAACTTTCGACTTGGTATCTGTGAGCGTTTCACGGATAAGGTTTGCTAGCTTAGATTTAATGCCAAATTCTCGGATTACTTTGTCTAATGTTTCACGGTTAATTGAATCAAAGGCCTTTTTAAAATCTACAAATGTTACAACTTCGTCTTTCGAGTTTTTAAATCTGTGCCGAATTATGGACTTCAGGTTGAAAATCTGTTCTGAGTACGATCTGCCCTTTCTAAATCCACTCTGATATTCTCCTAAATGGTTATCAAGCGTGCCTTCCACCTTGTTTAGTACTATTGTTGAAAATACTCGTATTTTGTAACCCACTGGCAACAGAAATATACCTCTGTAATTATTTACATCTTGCTTGTCACCTTTCTTATGCAAAGAATGGATAAGAGCCACTTTCCAGTCTTCTGGAATCTTTTCAGTCTCCCAGATTTCCTCGAACACGAGCTGAAGCTTAGTCATAATTTTTGGTTGAGCCTATTTTAAGAGTTCCGCTGTAATAGAGTCTTCTCCACTAGCTTTGTTGTTTTTTAGGGTATTTATTGCTTTTTTAATTTCTTCTAGAGGTTGTAGGTGGTGGATCTGCTTCTGAGTTTTCATGGTTTGGTTTTCATGAAGGTTTTCGTTTGTACTATCATTATTATTATTATTATTATTATTATTATTATTATTATTATTATTATTATTATTATTAGCTAACTAAGAGAGCATTAAGGGCAAGGGCCTCCTGCCATTTTGCAGGGAATACTGAATGAAGAGATTGAGTGGTGATGAGGGGTGGAGGTGGTAAACAAGGAATGCTTATCTGCAGATCTGAATATCACAATCATGTACTCCGAAAGGGAATCAATAAGTTCTTAAGCATTTTCAAGGTTTTCTGCCGATTTTTAATTTCCAGAAGTACTATATTAGAATAACGTTGTATGTGTTCTGGAGATTTAACGTTGTTCCAATGAAATGATATTACATTCGTTTGTAAATCGAAGTTCTTTCTAGAGCATTTTCCTTTCTAAATCACATTTCATAAAACATCTACAAGTGCCAGAAGAGCATGTAGCATCCATAGCAATAAACGTTTTAGAAGTAATCGATTTAGTCCCCTCCTGTAAAATTTAAAATTCGTCGCTTACAACGTTGTTCCAGTTGATGCTTCCTTTGTTGCAACTCGTCCCCGCCCACAAATTAAGGTTCCTAGCAAAACGGCTTAATTATCTTGTAGATCTTGTAGATCTGGTCTCCTTAGTGATTCCTAGCGAAAAGACAAACTCTTCAGAACAAGTACTACTTTTAGCAAAGTAACTAAAGAGTCAGTATTCACCTTTGGGATAACGATAAGAATACCCGTTTTACTTTCCGGATTTCAGATTTCGAAAACGATTTTATGCGAATTCTCGTTTAATATGTCTCGTTGCTAACACAATCTTTTAACACATTTTTACTTACTCCGTATACGTACGTGCATTACTATTCCTATACGAAGCGTATACCTACACCTAGTATAGGGAAAGTTATGAAATGCTGTGCCAAAAAACGGCGGTTTTGCACAGCAGGTCAGAAAAAAAATTTATTGCCGGGCCCTGATAAAGAACTAGTGGCGCTACAGAGTGGCACAGGCATTCCTGTATTACTTTTTTATTTCCTTGGATCTGGGCTAGCTATTCGGAATTGCCACATATTCCTGCCCACTGTCATCTATCGCCGACCAAAGTACATTTTTTTGCCATTTTATTAAATTTTCGGTTTCCTATAGGTAACGGAAATATTAATTTCAGAATATTGAAGGACAATGAAACCTCTTCCCAAATGGTAATGTTCTTTGAAAAATGTATAAACGTTTTTAAGAAAATAGCGTTTAAGCGCTACTAAAAATGCAAAATCAGAAGTTCTTTCTCACTGAAAAGCTTTAGGTTTTCAAAAAACTTCATTTGAAGTCATTTGAAGCACAAACACTCACAAATATAATAATGTTTACAAATCGCTGGTAATGTGCATACTCAGAATGTGACAGATCTTACAAAAATTACATTTGTGTAATTTTTGACAAAATAAAAATAGTCTCAAAACAAACTTGACGTTATATTAAAGAGTGCAATTAGCACTATCTATTCCAAACGTTTGAAGAAAAATATTGGAGCCATTTATGAGAAAACGGCGTTTTAGCGTTTCTGAAAATGCGGAATTTGAGCTAGTTTTCACAAAAAACGGTTGAGTTTTCGAGAAGCTTTATTTGACACTATTTAAAACACATGTACTCATTAATATAATAATGTCAACAAATCCCCGTTCTTGTAAATATTAACGGCGTGAGAGGCAAGTCAATAAAATTATAGGTTTGCAAATTTTGAGAAAACAAAAGAATAGAGTAATATGACATTTATGTCATTTAATACTGTACATATGTCCGTACATCCGCACCAGAAGTTTAAAGAAAAATTTAGAGTCGTTTTGAGAAAATCTTGTTTTTGTATTTTTTAAACAATTGCACGCAATGTTGCGAGAAAACAACTAAAATTTTCAAAAAAAAAGAACATGACCTTAAAGAAAGAACTCACTAAGAAGAAGAAATTTTATTTGAAGGAAAAATCCGTATCTGCAGTTTTGTAGTTCGAGGACGACGCCGAATAAAATTGAAACTTTCGCAATTTTTGAAAATTCAGAGTTATCCGTGAAAATCGGACTTGTTCCACCAAGATTAAAGTAAAATACACTTATTAAAAGTGTATTTTACTTTATTCTTAAAAGAAATTTAAAGAAAAAATGGAGCCGTTTTTGAGAAAATTGCGAAAATGTCTGGGGGGCTTTATGTAAAGTACCCCCGAAAATTTAAAAATCCGTTTCACATTCTAGGGACCCACGAGATCAGCCAGATCGATCGAGAGGTATCAATTTTGGAAAAAAATCGGCTGAACGGTTTAGTCCCTAGCGTTGTTCACTGACAGAGGGACGGACAGACAGACGGACTGATGTTTTGCTTTCAATTGGTTCTTCGGTGTCAAGGAGATACGGAACAGCGATTCTGGCTACAGCACGTGTTAGATTTTTTTCTTAATTTAGGAGCTGGATATAAGAGTTTTTGTGCGGAAAATCCACGGTTTTTTCGCGAAGCATTACATATATTTCCCTGTACTATACATACGTGTAGTGAACGAGAAAGTAAAATCCCTTAACTCGTGGTGTAGCCAGAATTCCTTTTTTTACTTTCCCATATACATATGTATATAAGCAGTAATACACATAGAATAGGATAAGTTATCTAATCCTGTGCAAAAGAACGGCAAATTTTCGGCAGAAAAAAATTCATTGTCGGGTCCATATGTCAGAAAATTGGATAAAACCAGTTGCTAAATTAACTCTGGAGAGGTGGCAGTTGCCGGAGTTACATTAGAGGTGGCGCGGTGTCATTTCTGATCCTTTTAAGTTATTTCTTTATAAAATTATATTTAGCAAGAAGTAAGTGCGAAATTAGTTATTTTAATAATAATCAATCATTTATAAGGACGTATTAACTTAATGCACTATTATAAACAAGCATGCAAATGTGAAATTGAAACAAATTAAAGGACAAAATTATCATTTATTTTTCGTTTTATGTAGTGACTCCATTTAGATTTTCCTGAATATTTCTACGACAAGGGGATCATAAAATTCTGTAAGTTGTATTTTCTAACATTGTCTCACTTAAAAACAAACAATTTATTGAAAATACTTTAAAGCCAATCAACACAACTTAGAAAAAGTACGAAATTTAAGATGTTTGTATTGGTTTCACAAATATTTATAAATTAATTATTACTTATAAAATTTTGCAAATATTTCAGACAAAAGCTAAAGAATGTGGTAAAAAGTATGTGAAATGTAAAGCTTTTGACTTGCAAAATTAGGCAACTGCAGCTAAGCAAAGATACGTGGGGTCACAAGGGGTCCCGCGCCACCTCTCTCGGGTTAAGGGGAACAGTCCTCTAACACATGATATAGCCAGAATCCCCATTTTGTGGGTCCTTGATAACGAACAACCAATTAAAAACAAAATGTCCGTCCGTCTGTCTGTCCGGTGTATGTGAACAACACTAGCCCCTCAACCATGCATTCGATATTTTCCAAATCCTAGAAACCCCTGACCATCTTGCCTGAGTCGAAGCTCTGATATTTTGAAAAACAGTCTTCAAAATTTAGGGGTACATTCCATTAAGCCCAACGGACTGTCTCAAAATTTTCTCCAAATGGTTTCTTGAAATGTCTTGTGAGACTATACTAAATTACAAATAACTGGAGGTGTTGATGGTACGAATAAATATATATTTTGACCATATAGGATCAATCAATATTGACTTCAGGATCAACAAGAAGAATTTACATCAATTTCATTAAATTACAAATATTAAGGTGGTAAAAGTTTGAATTTTTTCAGCATCTTCCTTCAACCGCAAAATTGAAGACACACACACACACCATTTATGACTCAAGAGCGACTGGACCAATTCTAATTATCTCTGTTTTGTTGGATTCATCTCCATCCCGAATAGCAGAATTACTAATAAAATATCCAAAAATTGCACTACATTGCGCTACATGGAATAAAGTAGTGATGTCAAAGAATGGAAGACATTTCCGTATTAGTGTTATATTACTTTCTCGTATTAATTTCCTATTTCATTGGGTCTGCGCTAGCTATTCGGAATTGCCACACACTCGTGCCTGCTGCTATCTATCGCCGTCTAAAGCACATTTTTTTGACATTCTCTTAATTTTACACTTTCCTAATGGTATAACGGAAATATTAATACTAGAATACTAAAGAACAGTTAAACCTCATCCTTAAATGGCAATTATCTTTGAAACATTTGGAGCCTTTTTTAATAAAATGGTGTGTAAGCGGCACTAAAAATGCAAAATTTGAAGCGCTTTTTGACAAATAATTCTTGAGAACTCAGCCGTTTTCTGTGAAAACTATCTGAAAATTCCGCATTTCCAGAAATGCTCAAACGCCATTTTTTCCTAAATGGCTCAAAATTGTTTCTTCAAACTTTCCGAACAGATAGTGCAAATTGCACTCTTGAATATGACGTAAGGTTCAATGTTGGGGATTTTCTTGTTTTTGCACAAATTACACAAATGTAATTTTTGTGTACGATCTTTCTCATTTTTAATATGCATATTACCAGCAATTTGTAAACACCATTGTATTTGTAAGTTAAAATGCTTCAAATGACTTGAATGAAGTGTTTAGAAAATTCAAACATTTTCTTTCAAAGAGAGCTTCAAATTTCGCACTTTAGTGGCGCTTACACGCTACTTTTTTAAAAAAGGTACAAAGTTTTCAAGGAAAATGGCCATTTAGAACGAGGTTTTACGGGTCTTTAATACTGTAAAATTAATATTTCTATTTTTTGTAATTTTGTAAAATTGGAAATATTTCGCGAAATATTGACAGAAAAGTTGTAAAAGTTTCAAAAACATGTACATGACCTGAATGAAACAACTCACTTCGGAGAACAAATTTTATTTGGACGAAAAATCACTATCTTCTATTTTGTAGTTGTATGAACAAGAAATTTAAGAAAAAATTTGGAGTCGGTTTAGAGAAAATTTTGAAAATACCTGCGGGGCCACATTTGAAGTACCCGCAAATTTTAAAGATTTTTTTTCAAAATAGTGGCGCTTCGGGAGGATCCAGACTGACCTGGCAAAATTCATTTTGGAAGAAATCGTACTTATGGTTTAGACACGAGTATTGTTCACTGGCTCACAGACGAACGGGCGAACGAACGCACACACAGACGGACGGGCGTTTTGAAAAAGAAAACACTTTTTCGGTATCACAGGACCCTAAAACGTGTATTACCGTTAAAATTTCGAAATCGTTTTTCGCAGCATTACATAACTTTCCATATAGTACGTATATTTCTCCAGTATATACGTACGTAAATGGGAAAGTAAAAAATTGAAGCCATTTATGAGAAAATGGAGTTTCAGTTTTTATGAATTTTCAGCTAGTTTTCACAATAAACGGTTGAGTTTTCGAGAAATCTTATATCACAAGTTTTAAACCACATGTACTCATAAATATAATAATGTAAACAAATCACCGCGGACGTAATTATTAACGACGTGACATGCTAGTCAAAATAATTAGGTTTTTGTAATTCTTGAAAAAACAAATTGTAGAGCAAACTGATGGTAATGTCAAATCACATGGTTCACTTAGCACTATCCCTACCAAAAGTTTTAAACAACTTTTTGAGCAGTATTTCAGAAATTCTTGTTTTTAGTTTTTTAAATTGCACATATTGCACGCAATATTACGCGAAAACTACAAATATGTTAAAAAAGATGTACATGAACTTAATGAAAAAACGCGTTACGGAGAGCACATTTCATGTGAGGGAAAAATCTCTCTTTTCATGTGAGGCCAAAAAATTCAATATACTGCAGTTTTCAAAAATGAAGATTTAAGCATGAAAATCGAGTTTCTTTGCGGACCGAGAAAATCGGTCTCTTTATTAAGGTTAGTATAATTTTTCTCAATTCTGACAGGGCATTTAAAGAAAAATTTCAGGGAAAAATGTCCAGGGGCCTTTGTTTAAACTTTCTTCAACAACACGTTGCCACACACCGGATTCGTTTCTTTTCTTTGTAGTTTCTGAAATATTTCCCTATGATGAACAATATTTGGAGCACCCAGGAAACTTACAAGGTAAAGCTTCAGAAGTCAATTGGGATCTGGTGCACTCACTACTTTCTCTGATTTTTCACCGTTATGTTTAAATAAAAAAATACAAAGAGTTTCTCAAAACACGACTCAATTTTTTTTCTTTAAACTTTTAGTAAGGGTAGTGCCTAATGTACTCTATGAGATGACGTAAACTACATATTGGTCTATTCGTTGCTCTTTTTTTTTCAAAAATTACAATAATGTAATTTTTTGACTTGCCTCTCAGGTCATTAATATTTATATTAGCGACAATTTGCCCACATTATGATATTTATCGGTACATTTGCTTTATATAATGTGAAGTAAAATTTCTCGAAAACTTAATCGTTTACTGTGAAAACTAGCTCAAAATTTCACCTTTTCACAAAGGCTTAAACGTCATTTTCTCATAAATAGCTCCAATTTTTTTCTTCTAAATTTTCGAATTGCTAATTGCACATTTTAATATGACGAAAATTTTCTTTTCGAGGTAATTTTTCAAAGAAAATTGCTATTTTAAACGAAGTTTTGCCTTTTTTTTACTTTCTCACGATACGAATATTTCGGAATTACAGAAAGTTTTGTCATCATGCGCCGGAAAATGGTGAGTTTTCGCCAGGAAAACACTTCTAGCTGAGGTCTCGTACCAAAAAGTGAATAAAACGTGTTGCTAAACTTAGAAAAAATCCGTGGTGTAATCGAAGTCCATGTTTTGCTGCTTCTTGATACCGAAAATTCGATTGACTGCAAAACGTCCGTCCGTCCGCCCGTGGTCAATGCAAGAGCCTAAACCGTTAAAACAATTCTCCAATCATTTTGGCTGATGTCAAGGCGCCTGGAATTTAAAACCTATATTTTAACTTTGGAGCTACAGTACATGAAACCCATGTTCAAAGTTTTCAAAAAAAGGCTCATATTTTTTACTTCCTCACCTTACGAATACTTCGTAAGAAGAGAAAGTTATGTAATCGTGCGGCGGAAATCGGGGAATTTTCGCCAGAAAAACTCTTATAGCAGGGGTCTGGTGACAAAAAAGTGGATAAAACCTGTTGCTAAACTTAGAAAAAAAATCCTCTATCTCGTGGTGTAGTCAAAATCCATGATTTGTTGATTCTTCATACTGCAAAATCGATTGACGGCAAAGCGTCCGTCTGTCCGTCTGTGGTCAACGCTAGCGCCTAAACCGTTCGGCTGATTTTCTTCAAAATTGATATTCCCCGATCGTTTTTACTCGTCTCAAGGCCTCTTGAATTTGAAACCGATATTTTAGTATTTGAGGGTACTTTACATAAAGCCCATTTTGAGATTTTCTAAGTTAAAAGAAAATGGCTGCAAATTTTTTGATTATATTTTGTTGTTGAATAGTGCAAAGAACGTTGAAGGGAATGACGTAGATATCATTTTCGTTGATGGGTCCAATTTTTCGAAAATTGCAAAAAAACTGTTTAAAAACTGCAAAATTGAAGATAGAGATTTTTGCCCTCAGACAAAGTCGGTTGTACAAAATTAGCACTTCAAAGAAGGTCATGAACCTTTTTTTGGAAAAACGAGTAGTTTTTGCGTAAATTGCGATTCAAAATTACAAAAAAAAATTCTCAAAAACCGCTCCAAATTTTTTCTTTAAAATTTCTGCACGTGTGTAATAAGGGACGGTAAGTATATAAATAAACTAGTGGTGCTGTAGAATGGCACATACTTTCTCGCAGTAGTTATTTTTCAAATGCCGATCATCGGATAAATTATTTGGAGTAAGCCGTTCACCGCTGCCTTTCTTGGTCATGTTTGAAAGACATGTTTTTCGCATGTTGACAATTACCGACTTCCTAATGATAGAACTGATACAATTACGTTTTGACTAAAATATAAGTAATGGGTTCACGTGTGGGTCCCGTGGCGCGGCTGGTTAAGGCACCTTTGGGTTGAGATCTTCAATAAGGAAGGGGCCAAGGTCGATCCCCCGAGGGGGATTTTAATTTGATGAATGTGATGTTGTAGGAAAAAACATTGAAGAGTGTAGATACTTTATTGAAAATCATTTGAAGTACTTCTACTCACGAATAGAATCAATGCAGATAAATAGACAGGACTTGTCTGTGTTTTCCCTAACTGCATATTTTAAACAATTTTTCAAATCTGTTATTCGATTTCTGAAGCGTATGACATGATCAAATTAACCGTTGTCTTGTAAATATCTGTATGAACCAATTTAAGTAAAATATGTGTATTTTAACGTTAAATTGTGATACTTTATAACCAGAACGCATGCGATATACTTACAATCCCTAACGGTTCCGAAATTATTATTACTTTCTAGCCTTAATACTTCGTAAAGCTGTTCACTTCTGCCTTTCTTGGTCATGTTTGAAAGACATGTTTTTCGCATGTTGAATGTTACCGGCTCTTAATGATAAAATGGATACAATTACGTTTTGACGAAAATATAAGTAATTGCAGTAAATGTACTGGAAATGTCTGTATATATTTGTTCAAAGTTTTAACTTTTAACAATTTTTTACTTCTTTTCTTGAATTTGTAAAGCGTATATACAATCGTATCAATTGTTTCTTAATCATGCATTTACCATTTTATAGGTCGATTCTATTCTTTCATGGCTCTGTTCAACACAGGCGGTGTTGGTGTTGCGTAGTGGTATAAGTGCCTGTTCGTTGACTTCGAGTTTTGGATGTCGGGTCTCGGTACGTAAAACGTTTGCTGGTATAATACACTTTTGCTGATTTATGAAGTAGTGGAATAGCAATAAGGACCGTATAGAAACAGAGCGAGAAAGTATGTGCGTTGGAAGCACCACTAGTTAGATTAAATTTTGCTGTTGAATAGTGCGAAAGACGTTTACGAGGATAATGCAGGAATCATTTTCGCTGATATCCCCAATTTTTACCAAAATTGCCAAAAAAAATTTCAAAACTGCAAACTGAAGATAGAGATTGCCTTAGGCAAAGTTGGTTGTATAAAATAGCGCTCTAAATAAGGTCATGTACAATTTGTTGAAAAAACGAGTAATTTTTTGCGTAAATTGCGTTTGAGATTTACGAAAATTGTGTTTCTCAAAAACCGTTACAAATTTTTTCTTTACATTTTCTTAACTTATGTAATAAGGGACGGTAAACATGTAGCGCTAATCTTATTACCAGGTGATGCTTGATTTCTGGAATATTTCAAAAAAATATTTTTAAAACTACAAAATTGTAGATAAAGACTTTTGCCTCAAAGTCTGTTGTACAAAATTAGTTCTTTGAAAAATGTAACGTTCAAATTTTTGAATAAAACTAGTAGTTTTTGCGTGTTTTGGAATTTACGAAAAAACATTCTCGAAAACCTCTCAAATTTTTTACCTTCTCGCCTTAAGAATACTTCGTAATAAGAAAAAGTTATGTAATCGTGCGCCGGAAAATGGCGAATTTTCGCCAGAAAAACTCTTATATTGGAGTCTGGTGAGGAAAAATGGATAAAACCTGTTGCTAAATTTAGGGGAAAAATCCTCTACCTCGTGGTGTAGTTAAAATCCATTTTTTGTAGCTTCTTAATACTGCAAAATCGATTGACGGCAAAACGTCCGTGTCCGTCTGTCCGCCTCTCCGTCTGTCCATCTGTGGTGCTTGCGCCTAAACCGTACGGCCGATATATACCAAACCGTATGGCTGCAGTTATAACTTTGTACATTACTGGCAGACAAGTGATTGGCCTGTGGTTCTTCGCCACAGACCTGCCTCCTGCTTTGCGTGATGCCGCGTGTGAACCATTCCGGGATTTTCTTTGGGTTTCTGAAATGTTATTAACACGCTTTGCTAGATGAGAATGTATTGCTGTTAATTTCTTAATCCAATAAATCTGGATCTTATCAATCCCGGGGGATTTCCAGTTTCCCATTGTTGTTATTATTATTATTATTATTATTCGTCTGTATCACGTCTAAAGATGTTATGTGTCGGTTAAATATAACATCGACTCCAGGTTGCAACCAGCTACCTAAGGAGTAGATCTAGGGACTGTCTGTGTCTCTACAATACTTTGCGCAAAATGTGGGCTGTTCCAAATAAAGCGATTTCTTGCACTTCCCAGTCTTTTGAATTACCTGGGAGATTAGACAAGTTCTTACACAAATTTTGCGGAAAAAATCCCAGAGCTCCGATGACTATCGGGACGACCTGTGCTTTTACGCCCCACATTCGGCTGATCTCGATTTCCAAACTCTTGTATTTAAGACGTTTCTCTGCCTCCTTGGTAACGACGTTTTGATCGCAAGGTACAGCAACATCGATAAGTAAACACGATTTTTTCGCCAAATCCCGGATAACTATATCCGGTTTGTTTGCCGCTATCGTGCGATCAGTTTGAATTTGTTGGTCGCACAATATCGTATACAACCCAACAGACGTCACCGGTTTCGGTGAGTGTTCGTACCACTTGGGGTATGTGTTTGGAACTTCGAGGGCGGTACAGATCTGCCAGTCGAGGTAGCTACACATCCTGTCGTGTCTTTTCAAAGACATTCGGTCTTTGCTAGGATTGGACAAGCTGAGACAATATGATCAATGGTTTCTACGTGTTCCTGACAAATGCCGCATTTATCATGTTGGGAAATTTTGAGAACCGCCTTAGTGTCGTGTTCTCAACGCCTCATCTTGGTCAGCTATTACAAGTGTTTCCGATTCTGGCTTCATTCTTCCTTTTTTAAGCCACATAAATGATTGATCTTTATTGATCTGCACCTTGGCCATTCGTTTCAAATATTGTCCGTGAAGTGGTTTGTCTCTCCACGATTTCTTTAACATTTTTTGTGTCTCGCGTTTCTGGGTGTCTTGCATAGTATTGTTCGCAATGCTTCTTGCTACACATACAATGTCTCTGTTTCCCATTCTTCGGTTAGATTTCATGACATGTCTCATTAGTGGGTCATCTTGATGACTGACTACATACTTTCCCATCCCGGTTATTGAATTGTGCCTGGAGGCTTCAATTTGTCTCAGGTCTCTTCTTCCTTCCTTACGTGACACAAGTCTACGTACATCAGCTCGAGGGTGGGCAACATGATGCATTGTAAGTAGTTTTCTTGTTTTTCGATCCATGATGCGAATTTCCTACTCAGTCCAGTCTACTAGTCCGAAACTATATTCGGCTACAGGCACCGCCAAACTACCTATTGCTGATATTTTATTCCTTGAGTTCAGAGCAGACTGAAGGACAAGTCTCACTCTTCTATAATACTCCCTGCGAATTCTCTCTTTTATTGTGTCGTTCGAAATGGTCTCACATATTACACATATACATTACACATTAAACATATTACACATTACACATATACATAGGGCCCAGATATTTGTAAGTTTTACCTGGGTCAAGATCTTGAATCACAGTGTGCCTATCAACTTCAATGTTCTCTGACGTGGTCATTTTGCCTCTTTTTATGTTGACTTTTGCACACTTTTTAAGACCAATCTTCAAGCAGATGTCAGTGCTAAAATCTTTGATGACAGAATGTGGGAGAAAATTGCTTCATTCTTAGCAAACACTTTCAGATCATCCATATAAAACAAATGTGATACAGGCCTTTCATCACAATGGGGCTTGTAACCAAAGTCAGTGTGCCACAGCTGTCTCGATAGAGGGATCTAACTAATGCAAAACAACAGAGGGGATAGTGAATCTCCTTGAAAAATTACCCAGTTAATCTGAATATTTCTCGTTTCTACTACTCCCTTTCCACTGTGGATTAGTAACCTGGTACTCCAGGACTTCATACTAGCCTTGCAAAACTCAACAAGTCTAGGATGAAATCGTTAGATCTCCAGGGTCTTCAAAGCCCAATCATGTGGTACACTGTCAAAGGCCTTCTGGTAGTCAATCCAAGCCATGCTTGAATTACGTTTTCGTTTCTTTACATCATTCAAAATTATTTTATTGAGAAGCAAGATTTCCTTAGAGCCATAGGAACCTTTACGACATCCTTTCTGTTCAACTGGCAACAGATGGTTCTTCTCTAGGTGTCTACACATTTTGTCAACTATGGCTGCAGTTGTTATAATTTTGTACATTACTGGCAAACAAGTAATTGGCCTGTAGTTCTTCGCCAAAGAGCTGTCTCCTGCTTTGGGTAGCAAATACGTGATGCCGCGAGTGAGCCATTCAGGGAGTTCCTTAGGATTTTATAAAATTTTATTAACAGCCTTTGCTAGATGAGAATGTAATGCTGTTAATTTCTTAATCCAATAAATCTGGATCTTGTCAACCCCAGGGGATTTCCAGTTTCCGATGTTCTTAATTTTTGTGGCATAGGTCTTCTTTCGAGAATCCTTGAACATGTTCCACTGTTTCCACGAGTCCATTGCCAGCATCAACTTCAGATTGGGGCCACGATTCGTCTTTGTTGTAGGATCTGGTTTCCACCCAGATTCTTGCCCAAAATGTTTCGACGTCATCTTTTGAAGGAGTGACAGCATTGCCATTCGGTTTTTCAGTGAGATTTGCGATAGAATCTCTTCGCGTCTGTTTCAAACAACCAGTTCTGTATTGGTTCAATTATCTCTATTAGTTTTTCAGCTACCATTAGCCTTGTTGCGTCATTGTCAATTAGGTACTTTTGTTCAACATGGAGTATTTTTTGTTGAACTTTATTTGTGTGGTTTGACTAAGAAGATGCCTCGGCTAGGAGTGATATTTCACGCCTTGTCGGCTATCCGTTTCATAATTCTTTTCAACCATGGATGTACTGAGCTTTTTACTCTGTCTAGCTGTCGGCCATCGGTGTTCTTGGCTGACCCCAAGATTATCTGAGATACTAGATATCCAGTTGCATACACGATGTGATTGATTTCAGTAATATCTAGATCTCTACTTGAGGTCTGTACAACCTCATTTAAGACAGAATCCGCTGTTTCTATCACTCTCTTAGCTTTAGCATTTTCATAAATTCTCCTCAACGGTACACAAGACTCGAGTGGAAGTAGACGAACTCGTTTTATCTCGCGTCGGAGGAGGTCCCGCATCATGTCCTTATCGCTAGACTCATGGCCAGATGAATTTTCACCACTGACGGATGTTTCATTTGAAAGAGATGAACCTTGAAGGGGACCATCGTTTTCAGAGATATTAGATGGTTCTAAATGTTCGTCATGTGAATAGTTTGATCGAAGAACATACTCCGCGTTTCTCTGGATGTCTGCAAGTTGTTCTGCTGTGAATTTTCCACTGCTGAGTATGTATCGTCGTTGACTGGCAAGCTTCTTTGAGTCTAGGGTAGGTCTCATATCTGAAATATAGAGCCATGCTATTGGAAAAATTCATACTTCTTTAAAAACAACATTTAATGAAATTATTTAATCTTCCTCCAGAGTTTGCTTCTCGCTTCCTTTGATTGTCACAAAAATAGTAGAAAAGGTTTTTACTCTTGAGAAGTCCAACTAAAGTAGTGCGAAAATACTGGGTCGGGCAAATACAACTCTACTCTTTGCAATATTATTTAACTTTCCTTGATTTGTTATGTGGAACAGAGGGAGTTTTGGAGTGGCAGGGTGCCAGCTTGCTGGGGAGCGAAAATTGAAAACTTATTTGTCTACTAAAAAGTATTGGATTATTATCTGCGTTCTAATGTACCTCAAGAAAAGCAATTCTGAGCCAAAAAATAATCAACGTAATATTTTCACCTTTGTGTACTAAATACCATTTGTTACCATTAGAAACAATTTAGTAGGCTTAGAATTAGCTTTGGTACATGCAAATATTGTTGAAGCGATGTTTGCTTATTGAATATCTTAGCGAATCGACACCATGAGTTTAATATCAAACGGAGTATTATTTACAATATGAGTTTGCAGCTGGACGTTGAGTACATGCTTGCCAACATTTAAATCGGGCGTTTGGACTGCGGTCGTTGGCAGTGACTTACAGTGACTTGAGTGACTTACACGCGGCAGTAGTCGAGTGTCAGTTGGCAGTGTCGAGTGACTTATATTTTCACAGTACACCCATATCCCTCCACAATTAGGTGCATAGCACTTACAGACCACGGCAAAACATTAATTGAATGCTTTCACTACACGCATAAGACACGTCTTCATCAGTGTCAATGATACAATAATACTATGTGTTGCTGGAGAGCAAATCTTGAATTAATGATTATGCAAATAAATTTCGTCAGACTGCAGAAACCACGGCCTATACAGAAAGCGTAAATTCAAGATTGAGGAATCTAAGCCTTCTAAGCATCTCGTTACAAAAATGGCTACCAGCATCAAGGGCTGAAATAGGTGGCTTTGATAGTATTGAAGCGCGTAACCGAAAATTTAACTGAAGGTAGAGAAATGTCTCATCTTGTAGATTGTGGTGTGAAAAACGTTTCTTTGAGACTGTAGGCCTCCAAAGTTGAGTTTTTAAGGCCCTAGAACACTTTATTTAGGAGTTATTTGACGAGAACTTTGGCAAGTATTGCGGGTTGCATTTGACTTGAATATTTATGTGCGTTATTATAAACAAATCCTTCATATTTTTAAAGTCAATGTGCAATACTTCACGTCTCCGTGAAATTCTCTTTCTTCAGAGACCTCATTTATAAAGATTGGTTACGTGTGAGGGCCGCAACGGAAAGGTATACTACTGAAATAATATAGGAGACGATTTTTATTATTATTATTATTATTATTATTATTATTATTATTATTATTATTTGCAACGACCATAAACATGTTACGTAGAGCCATGGACCGTTTACAAAAAAATTATAAGAACATGGGTTTGCGAAGCCCCCCTACACAGAATATCGTCTATTGTGGGATATTTATACGTAGCATGCCCATGTTCTCTATTTTCTCAAATAAATAAAACAAAACCTTTCAAAAATCACGGCCACCATTAGTACTGCTACAATGGTATTTATTCACAATTCATTATACCGGGCATAATTGCCGCCTCTGGATGTTGATTCAAACACATACTCTTATGTTCTATAAGTTAAATGCTGTAGTGATGCTATAACAGCACTTACTTTCCCGTATTAGAGGAAAGAGCTACGTATCTCTGAAATATTGCACATTATGCTTAGTGGCTAACGTCTTAGCTATTATTTGAAAACGTCCAAGAAGCATACAACTCACTGTTTCCATCGCAGTGCTGTCAGAATTATGTGAATTCTACAAATGCACAAAAATAGAATACAGAATAGTTTTGTAAACCTGTATTGGAAAAAGAAACTTGATACCCTGGACAATATAGAAATGCATTCCATAAAGCCATGTTTGGAGAAGAGTATTCTAAAACCATGCAACAAATACTCTACTCACTACAAATGGTATAGCATTTGGTGGGAAAACTAAATATTTTCATGCAAATATCAACATAACTTGAACAATTATAACTTCTTTTCATACAGCTCCATCAGGTCACAACAATCACTCTTAAGTCACAGATATTCGCGAGCGCAAAGTGAATTCCATTGTTGCAGACCCTGCTTTGTCTGTTGTTTATTCTGAGATCTATTAATTTTTTTTACGATTTATTTCAAATATTTCAAAATAAACAATTTCTAAAATATTAATGTGTAAATTTATAACAAAAGGTCGAATGTAAGAAACTAACAAAGAAATAATATACAAAAATGCAAATTCTAATTTACGACGCATCCAGCTGTCCGAAGCGCAGAAAATTAATTACAATTAAATTACAATTAAAAATGCTATTATGTTTGTCACAAAATTATAGAAAAATTACTCGTATTTTGAAAAAATTAAGCATGACCTTATTTGAAGATGTAGTTTTAATAAATCCATTTAATTGAGAAAAAATGTATTTTGAAAATTGTAGTTTGAAGAAAACGATGAAAATAAAGCGTAGTTAATTCCGAGCGAGCTATTATATTTGTCAGAAAATTATAGAAAAACTACTCATATTTTCAAAAAATTCAACATCACCTTATTTGAAGATCTGTTTTTGATGAGTATATTTCATTAAGAAAAACAATCGTGTCTTCACAATTGTAGTTGTAGAAAGACGCCAATTTTTTGTTTTTGCAAAATCAGTCATTTCAACGAACATAAAACCTGCACCATTCTCTTAAGCTTTTATTATGCTATCTCGGGTCCCAATTCAATCAAAAAAGTTGTGCGGTTTTTTAAAAAAATGGTTTAAAGAAAATTTAAAAAATTGTCAATGTTTGACACAACGTTTCGAAAAAAATTCTCTTGTTTTTGAAAATTGAGCGTGACCTTATTTGAAGACCTGTATTTATGACCATAGTTCATTAAGAACAAAAATTGTATCTTCATAATTGTAGTTGTAGAAAGATGCCGAAAAAGTTATGATTTTTTTTTAATTTTCGAAAAATCAGAATTTCAACTAACATGAGATCTACGCCATTCTCTTAAATGACCTTCAGACTATCCAACAACAAAATTTAGTCAAAATTGTTGTCGCCATTTTTTCAAAATTTTGAAAATGTCCCAGGGGCTTCATGTAAGGTTAAAATTAAAATATCGGTTTAAAATTCAAGGGACCGCGAGATTATTCAGATCGATTGGGGAGTATCAATTGTGGAGAAAATTGGCTGAACGGTTTAGTTGTTAGCGTTGTTCACAAACAGACGGTCGAACAGACGGACGGACAGACGTTTTGCTTTCAATCGTTTCAATTTCAATTTAAAATTCAATTTAGATATTACAATAAAAGTACCTACATGGATCACTGTAAATTCAAAGAAGGCAATCGATCAAATTATAATTAACTAAAACCATTACTCGAATTGAAATTGAAACAAAAGATTTAGGATACAGTGACCACGATGCACAAATTCTTACCATTATACGAAATGCGAACAATGACACAATAAATAATACACTTATAAGTAGAATAAAATTATTCATTGATTACTTGCTGCAGGAGTCATGGGACACGGTTTATAATACTATTGATACACACGATAAATATTATTCTTTTTTTTCAACGCTTTCATTTCATTTTAACACTTGCTTTCCTCTTCAGAAAAGAAAATTAAATATTTCACGCAAAAGCAATTCTTGGATAACACAAGGGATTAGAACATCATGTAAAAACAAACGAGTACTTTCTTTCATTTCTAAGCATCATAACGTATCTCAAGATTTCCTCCTGTACTTTAAAAAATACAAATCATTGTTAAGAAAAGTCATAAGGCAGGCTAAAATCATAAAACACGATCAGGATATTTTGAACTCAAATAACAAAACAAAATCAAGGTGGGATATAGTAAAAAAATGCGACCAAACCAACTAGAAACCTTGTAGAGAATGTTGTTTTAAAAGATAACGATAGAGATGTGAACGATCCGGCAACAGTGGCTAGTCTCTTTAACCAATGCTTTTCGAGAATTGCTGTCGATCTCACTATGGGTTTTCAGCCACAAAATTCAACATCTGACGTTTCCCTAAAAATCTTAAACACAATGTTCGTTTCCGAAACCTCTTCCTATGAAATTCTCAAAATAATCGGTAAATTAAAAAATAAATATTCGGCCGGTTTAGATGAATTTCCGGATTGTTTGTTAAAGACGTGCGCGCCAGCCATTATACACCCGTTAACTCACATATTTAATGCATCCTTATGCACCGGAAGTTTTCCAGATATTTTTAAAACCTCTAAGATTCAGCCGCTCTTCAAAAAAGGCAACAAAAATGAAATTGAAAATTATCGCCCAATTTCTCTTTTGTCAGTTTTTTCAAAAATATTAAGAGACTTTTTATGTGCGAATGGAAACCTTTCTCAATAAACACGACGCGTTTCAAATTGCCAACATGGATTCCGGAAATCAAAATCTACGGAAACCGCCATTTTTTCTTTCCTTAAAGATATTGCCTCATCATTGGATCAAAACGAAGCAACTATTGGAATATTTTTAGATCTTTCAAAAGCTTTTGACGTCATTGATCATAACATTTTACTTTCAAAATTACCTTCGTATTGGAATCCGTGGTATTGCTCTAGATTGGCTACGTTCGTACCTTAAACAACGATCTCAGAGAGTATAAATAGCTTAATGGAATGATGGAACTTTATGTACACACCTTTCCGGTTCTTTGCCAATTGTACGTGGAGTCCCGCAAGGATCGATTTTAGGCCCTATTCTCTTCCTATTATACGTAAATGACATGCCTTTAGCGATTTGAAACGGAACAACAGTTCTCTTTGCGGATGATACAAATATTCTTTGCAACAAAGAAACCGTAAATAGTACAATATCAGATGTTTCAAATTGGTTCCGTAATAACAAATTAATAGTAAATGAAAAGAAAACTGTTTGAATGTAGTTTTCCATTTCAAATAAAAAATTCTGTACTCCATTGAAAATGAACGGTGTGCCATTGACTGATGTTAATGTAACAAAATTTTTAGGTCTATCAATTCAGTCAAACCTCAAATGGAATGCCCAGTTAAATGAATTGAACACAAAATTAAGTTCATTATGCTACACGTTCAGAATTCTTTCAAATTCTGTCAGCCTTCAGACAGCTCGTTGTGTATATTTTGCCAATGTTCACTCCCGCCTGAGATATGGCATAATATTCTGGGGAAACACATCTTATAGCTCCCAGACTTTCAGATTGCAAAAAAGAATTGTACGAATAATAAGCAAATCCAACCCACGTGATTATTGTAAGTCTCTCTTTATTAATCTAGGAATTTTACCATTACCTTGTCTCCTGATTTACGAATCAGTAGTTTTTGTCAAAAATGACTTACTTAAGGGCGGGAATATATTTTCAGCAAACGCCGATGTCTATAAGTATAACACACGACGTAGTAATCATATTCACCAGGTGGCAGTATCAACAGCTCACGACAAAAAATTCACATACAATTCATATACATTACTCTACAACACTTTGCCAGAAGACATTAAACGATTAAATTCGATAGAAAAGTTCAAGTCAAGTAAAATATTTTCTGCTGCATAACTGTTTCTATACATTTCGAAACTATACCGAGCATCAAAAAGGAAACTAGCATTAATTTTAATAATGATAGTTAATGTAATTATTTATCATTTGGACTGTATAATTCTAAAGAACCTGTAACAAGTATTGTACCACAGTTTCTGGGTTGATGGCCCCCATCTCGATCAGGTTTTTCGTCCAGTTTCCCTGATCCTTGAGCAAATGCTGAGATAGTCCCTTGTTTTGCTTCTGGACATAAATATAACTTCATTATTTGTGCACGTCTTCAGAATTTCAGTGGGAAATATAGTTATTCAAATTATCGTTTTCCATATTATCGCGGCAAAAAGTATTATTCTTCATAAAGAACATGAGGGTTCAGGGCAGGAATTTATAGCTAATTTACCTTTGAAAATATATTCTATTATATAGGAGCGAATATTTTTGTCAAAAAACTCGAAAAAAAAACCTCTCTTTTCTATATTCAAAATTCGACTAGAATATGGTTTAGGATAGAGATCACAGAATTATGAAAACGTGCACAAAATTCACTTCTCCCCATAGCTCGTCACACACAGTTTTTAACTGTTTTAGACGTAAATAAATAAATAAATAAATCGGTATCAAGGACCCACAAAAGAGGGATTCTGGCTGCACCACGTGTTAGAAGATTTTTTTTCTTAATTTATCAACTGGCTTTATCCACTTTTTCGTTACCAGGGCCCTGTAGTAAGAGTTTTTCTGCCTAAGATCCGCCGTTTTTTTCGCGCAGCATTACATAACTTTCCCTATACTAAACGTCCGTACGTCCGTATAGTATCCGGGAAAGTAATAATTGGAGAAAAATGCTTAATTGCCTTACATAAAATATTTTCCCATTCTCTGGTCCTAACAGAAAATAAAATTATTTTAATTTTATCACGAGTTTTTTTTTTCGAAACCTAACTTCAATTAGTATCTCGAAACTCCAAATTATTTTTGTTTATTTATCCCTACCGATCTGCTCTGATTTCACTGATTTATCAATTCTGGCGTAATAAATACACAAAATGTTCTTACGCTTTCGTACCATCACTTGTCATTATGAAAAATGTAGTATTTTTTTCTAATAAAATATTCCAAATATTCGATTTTATAACATGTCTACGTGGGACGTCACAATAGACGAAAGTCATTGAAGTAGATTTTCTCCCAAATCCAAAAATAGTTGAAGCCCTTTCACCTTATTGTTTCAAGCATTTACAGCGCGAGCAAATACATCCCTTCTCATTCTATGAGTATCGAAATGTCAATCATTTAACAATGCCAATTATTTGTTCGCAATAGTTGTTTTCAAGCATGATTATATGAAGCAAGGGCGCCGCAGCGAGACAGGATGTCTGGAAAAAATTATTCCCCCGCTTTGGCCAGAGGCCCAAAAAGTAACCGGTTTTCAGCGCGCTCTAACGCCTAAACGGTATTTCAGAAATTTAAAGTTAACGTATTCTTTTAGTAGGAAATTTTATGTACTTTAATTTTTTAAATTACCATAGTTCCAAATAAAACGCATAGTTTCCATGATATAAACGAAAAACTGAAAATAAGGACGAAGCAATTTTCCCTGATAGGCGACCTTTTTGACGTGGCAAACATCAAATACAAATTCAGTACCCTCAAAAACATATAGATCCGTGGAGAAAATCTTCCGAATTTGTTTTTTGGGTCGGGTTCTTTTGAGCACCAAGTGACTGGACAATGGATTCTCCTTGGTCGATTAAATCTTCTGCCACTAATCGCACTTGTAATTTCTCTTTGTTATAAAGTCTAGTACATTTTAGCACTGAAAAGGTTTTTGACTTAAGTTCATTTTTAATGCCTTCATCTTTGAAGTTAGTAGGAACATAGTTAAGAACAACTGCGAATTGTTTAACTGTAGGGATTCGCACATTGCACATTGTTTTGTTCACAAAAATGTCTGATATCATGGAAGTCTTTAATTTCGTAAAAAAATATTTTGATGTTATTTTCAGATTTTTGTGAAATTTTCGTGAAGAAACACTTTTAATGTCATTTATTAGGCGATTATAGTTTTGAGCTCCGAGGAGTATTATTAGTGGGGTTTTATTATTTGTTGCTAGAGTTTCGTTTAGTTTAGATAAATATTGTTATTGGTCGCTTCATTGGTTTGACATAGTTCAAATTTGTTGAACACTGGTACAGCGTAGTCTACATATTCAGTATCGTGGTGCCTTTTAAGACCTCACTCAGTAGATAGAGAAGTACTTGCATTTTTTGTAGAGCTGCTGTTGTTAGATTGACTGTTGCTGACGTTTGTATGGTTCAATTAACATAAGTTGGTGATTGACAGTTGTGCTTCTGAAGTTGTAGCTTCATACAATATTAGTGTATGATTTGGTTACTTTAATAAGTATCTACTACAAGTGTTTATTTTCGTGTCCCGGGAACACGTGCTCAGTGAAACACAACCTGTCAACGTCGCTCCCTTCCATTCCCAACAGTCAATCACCAACTTATTTTAATCGAACCATAGTTGCAGGTTGTTCCTGCGGGAGCTGCAATACTTGAGAATCCGGGCGCAAGGGCATCCATTTTGTTGCTGTTGAAGTGGTTGCTGTTGCAGTAGGTATTTTTCTTGAATTTGCTGAAGACGATTGAATTATTCGACATCCGTATCCCATGGAATTGTTTCCTGTGTAGCTTGAGATGCCAGAGAACCGGTTTCTGCTATGCTTACATCGTGGGCACTGGCATTTTCCATTACGAGAAGTACTTGGCTTTCACACACTTGACACTGATTACACTTACAGCTGACAAAAACATTCACACTTTCAGTAAGTTAATTGGCCGTTTTATGCTGCAATGCAGAATTTTTGACCGAAGGCCGCCCAGAACCTGAGCAGCTTATCATTGTGTGCAACCTAGGTTACACTGATAATCTGGAAGCACTGATTTCAACGAATCAAAACGAAAAGGTTTTAACGTGAGCGCTCGAGAGGTGTTGCCTCTGCGAGTGCTGGACTCGAACTGCTGACAATATCTACCTGAAACTGTATGTTAAAACATTGAAAAACACAGTAAGTAAAAATCTAATCAAGTGCCAGCCGCTGTCGCACTCCCCGCACTCCAAGGGGCGTGTGCAGACTTTCACGTAGCGCCGCCTGCCCGCAGCTGCTGTTCTTTCGTGGGTAAGCGCGGCAACGGCCCGCAAGCCATCTCCATCGGCAAGAACTGCGACAAGTTCGGCATCGTGGTGCACGAGCTGGGTCACGTGGTGGGCTTCTGGCACGAGCACACGCGGCCCGATCGCGACCAGCACGTGCAGATCGTGCGCGACAACATCATGGCTGGTAAGTAACAGCGCCGCGCCGCGTCGCTTCAGCTCCCTGCGCGCTGTAGTCCAGGGTCAATCAACTCTACTGGAATTGTGGGGAAACCTCCAGGGTGTAAGGATGTGGGCTCTAGTGAGGCCCGGTGCTGCTTTACGTTAGGCTCGCCTTCTTAACAAGACAAAAAGGGGCGAATTTTTTCTTTGAAATCTGAAATATACGAGAATTAACCTTTTATTTACATGTAAAGTAAGAGTATGTATGTATGTATAATGTAAGAGTATGTACTTTTGAAAGGCCAAAAATCAAAAATGGCATAGCTGCGAATAACAATGCTGCAACAAATAATGTTTTTTTATTATATTTAAATGCAATTCCCGAAGCATGTAGGTGGCGTAGGTGCGGATGGAACAGATAGAGCCGGCGGAACCTGGAAAGACGAGTGGAGTGAGTGATGAAGAAGTGGGGACAACGTAAGTGGCGAAAGGTGAGGGGGGAGCGGGCCGAGCGGAACGGATAGTTGCGGCGGAAAGGGCGGAAGAAGTGGGGCGCGCTTGATAAGCGGGCGGAACACTTGAAGTGGAAGGAGCTGGATGAATGGGTCCGAAGTCTGGGCAGGACGGCCATAGCAAGTGGGATGGCGCGAGCAGAGGAGACGGGTGAAAGGTGCCGGCTGGTGAAAGGTTGCTATAGATAATTGTGATAAATAAGAAACTGATGTCGGAAGCTTATCCCACCCCTTCCCCTCACTCCCCGTTTCTGAAACTGTGTACTTTCATTATTAGACTAACAATGAAATACGTATATTATTGTGCTTGAGCCTATTTCCGATACACGCGATTCTTACATTTCGTCGTCCAGTAAACAATACCTTTGTAATTACGTCAGTTTTTTGGTGCTATATTCCCTAATAATGTGAAAAATGAATACGAAAATGAATAATGAATACCTACTCTTGCAGCATTTCAGTTTTGTTCTAAACATTTAGTGATCATAATTGGACGTTGGCGATTATAATAAAGGTCGGATGACGAGGTACTACTGCAGACACTTCTCAAAACCCATGTGTGGACAGCACCAAGCAAGTGTGTGCTGTGAGAGTCCATTTATTTAGATGTATCTATAAAAACTTCTGAACATTTATTTTATAACTTCATATCATTCATATCCAATCCATTCAATTTAGTGTTTGATTGAAAAACTGAGTTTTTACTTTCCCGTATACGTAAATAAATACTTAGTTATATACGTAGTATAGGGAAAGTTTTGTAATGCTGCGCGAAAAAACGGCGGATTTTCGGCAGAAAAACTCTTATTACTGGGCTCTGGTAACGAAAAAGTGGATAATCCACATCGTAAATATGGGAAAAAATCCTCTAACACGTGGGGTACAAATCCACGTTTTGTGATTCCTTCATCCCGAAAAACAAATTGAAAGCAAAACGTCCATCTGTCCGCCTGTGTCCGTCCAGTAGCGCCTAAATCATCCGTAGGATTTTTTCAAAATTGAAGAAACCCCTGTCCATATGACTCGAATCGAAGCTCTGAGTTTTTTAAAACATTCTTCAAAATTTGGGGGTACTTTACATGAAGCCCCAACGCTAGCACCTAAACCGTTCAGCCGATTTTCTTCAAAATAGATATTCCTCGATCGTTTTTACTCGTCTCAAGGCTCCTGGAATTTGAAACATATTTTAATATTTGAGGGTACTTTACATGAAGCCCATTTTGAGATTTTCAAAATTAATAGAAAATAGCTCCAATTTTTTTTATTATATTTTGTTGTTGAATAGTGCAAAGGACGTATAAGGGAATGATGTAGGTATCATTTTCGTTGATATCCCCGATTTTTCGAAAATTGCAAAAAAACTTTTTAAAACCTGCACAATTGAAGAAAGAGATTTTTACCTCAAACAAAGAAACGAGTAGTTTTTACGAAAATTGCAATTCATATTTACAAAAGCAATGTTCTTCAAAAAAGGCACCAATTTTTTTCTTTAATTTTTTTTCACTTATGTAATGACGGACGATAAAAATATGGCCTTAGTCCTACTGCTGGGAAATACTTGTTTTTTTGAAAATTGCAAAAAACTTTTTTTAAATACAAAATTGTAGATAGTGATTTTTACTTCACACAAAAACTCTTGTACAAAATTAGATCTTTAAAAAAGATTATGTAGAATTTTCTGAAAAAATGAGTCATTTTTGCATAATCTTCGCTTCAAAATTACAACTAGTGGTGCTACAGAATGGCACAGTCTTTCCCGTATTAGTTATCTATTTCCTTGGGTCTTCGCTAGCTATTCGGAATTTCTACAAACTCTTTCTTGCCAGCTGACAACTATCACTGCCCAAAGTACATTTTTTGTCATTTTCTTAATTTTTCGGTTTCCTATTGGTAGAAAGGAAAAATTAATTTTAGAATATTAAAGAACACAAAAATCTAGTCATAAATGGCAATTTTCTTTTAAAAAATATGTCCCGCTTAAGAGAAAATGGTGTTTTAGCGCTACTAAAAAATGCGAAATGTGAAGCTCGTTTTCACAGAAAATGATTCAGTTTTCGAAATACTTTATTTCAAGTTATTTGAAGCACTTACACTCACAAATATAATAATCTTTACAAATTGCTGGTAATGTGCATATTAAAGATGTGAGAGATCTTTAAAAAAAATACAATTATGTAATTATTGAAAAAACAAAATATAACTCAAAATAAACTTTACGCTATACTAAAGAGTGTAATTAGCACTATCCGTTACAAAAGTTTGAAGAAAAAATTTGCAGCCATGTACGAGAAAAAGGCGTTTGAGCGTTTCTGAAGATGCGAAATTTTGAGCTACTTTTCACAGAAAACGGTTGTGTTTTCGAAAATCTTTACTTGAAATTATTTAAAGCGTATATACTCCTAAATATAGTAATGTGAAAAAATTGCCGCTAATGTAAATATTATCGACGTGAGAAACATGTAAAAAAAATTACATTTTTGTTATTTTTGAAAAAAACAACCTATAGATCAATATGGATTTTATGTCATCTGATAGAGTATATTTACCACTCTCCCTACCAAAAGTTTAAAGAAAAAATTTGGAGCCATTTCTGACAAAATCTTGTTTTTGTAATTTTTTAATATTGCACATATTGCACGAAAACAACTAAAATTTTGAAAAACATTTTCATGACCTTTATGAAAGAACTCAATATGCAGAACAAATTTTATTTGAAGAAAAAATCTTTATCTTCAATTTTGTAGTTGGAGAAAGACGCCGAAACAAATTCCAAATTTCACAATTTTCGAAATTCAGAGATATCCATGAAAATCGGACCTGTGACATGTTAATAAGTGTATTTTACTCTATTCATACAAGAAATTTAAAGAAAAAATTTGGAGCCGTTTTTGAGAAAATTTTGAAAATCCTCGGTGGCCATGGTTTAGGCGCTAGTTGTGTTCACAGACGGACAGGCAGACGGACAGACGGACATTTCCTTTCAATTGGGTTTTCGGTATCAAGGACCTAGAAAACTGGGCATCTGGCTACACCATTCGTTAGGGGATTTTTTTTCTTAATTTAGCAACTGGTTTTATCCACTTTTTCGTTTTCACGGCCCGGCAATTAATTTTTTTCGGCCGAAAATTGGCCATTTTTACTTTCCCGTATACGTACGTATACACGGAGTGATACTTTTAAACATGGCATAGGTCCGATTTTCACGTACAGCTCTGAATTTTCGAAAATTGTGAAAGTTTGACTTTTTCGGTGTCTTTCAACAAAACACAAAACTGAAGATTTTTTCTTCAAATAAAATTTGTTCTGCATATTGAGTTCTTTAATAAAGGTCATGTAAATGTTTTTCAAAATTTTGGTAGTTTTCGTGCAATATGTGCAATTTTAAAAAATTACAAAAACAAGATTTTCTCAAATACGGCTCCAAATTTTTTCTTTAAACTTTTGGTAGGGATAGTGGTAAATGTACTCTATCAATGACATAAAAGCCATTTTGGTCTATCGGATGGTTTTTTCAAAAATTACAAAAATGTAAATTTTTTTACTTGTCTCTCACGTCGTTAATATTTACATTATCGGCGATTTTTTCACATTATTATATTTACGCGTATATTTGCTTTAAATAATGTCAAGTAAAGTTTCTCGAAAACACTACCGTTTTCTGTGAAAAGTAGCTCAAATGTCGGCATTTTCAGAAATGCTCAAACGCCATTATCGTATATGGCTTCAAATTTTGTCTTGAAACTTTTGTAACGGATAGTGCTAATTACACTCTTTAGTATAGCGTAAAGTTTATTATGAGTTATTCGTTTATTTTTTAAAAAAATACATAATTGTAATTTTTTTGAAAGATCTCTCACATATTTAATATGCACATTACCAGCAATTTGTAAAGATTATTATATTTGTGAGTGTAAGTGCTTCAAATAACTTCAAATAAAGTATTTTGATAACTCAAAAACTTTCTGTGAAAATGAACTTCAAATTTCGCATTTTTAGTAGTGCTAAAACGCAATTTACTTAAAAACCTCACATAATTTTTAAAAGAAAATTGTCATTTAGGACTAGGTTTTTGCGTTCTTTAATATTCTAAAATTAATATTTCCGTTCTACCAATAGGAAACCGAAAAATTAAGAAAATGACAAAAAAATGTACTTTTGGCTGTGATAGATGGTAGCTGGCAAGAAAGAATATCTCGCAATTCCGAATAGCTAGCGTAGACCCACGGAAAAACTAATACGGGAAAGTCTGTGTCATTCTGTAGCACCACTAGTTTCGCGCAGCATTACATAGCTTTCCCTATACTACGTATATCACTCCGTGTATACGTACGTATACGGGAAAGTAAAATTCAATCTACTTAATAATAAATTTCACTTGCTTGTACATAACACCTAGATCTTTTGCGGACATGCTTAAAATAGCATTACTGAATGTCCCAAGAGAAAAGTCCTGGTTGTTTTCGTGCAAACGCAATATTATGACTGAACACTCTGACTTGAAAATTTGACCGAATCACTGCTAATAACGAAAATACTGGCACAGGTGAAACATGCACCGAACCGTTTAATCTCGGGATTACTTCTTCACAATTATACGAGAGCGGGATATCGCTTGCCTTGGCATGATCTATTTCACTTCCATTCGGTGCGTAGGGATGCTATCGTTTATCGGACAGGAATCGTTATATTATATTGTTTTTATCACCAAATATAAAAAGATAATCTTCACTCTTCACCGTTCAGAATCATCCATTCTTTGCCAATATTGTTTCTTTCTTCTTTTCGACGAAGAACATCAAAAGATGTAAAAGCTTTCTCTGTTGATTATAGTTTCACTTAGTTCACGGCCTCCTGCGCCAAGGCTTGTGATAGAGGTAGTATTGGTAATTTCGGTGACCACCGGACCAAAAAATGTAATAGAAAGTCTAGTAATATCTCATTTTGTAGATTTTAGTGTGGGGAACAATTCATTGAGGCCTTTGGTCTCAAAATTTCAAGTTTTAAAACACTAGGACGCATCGGTAGGAGTTATTTAACTATATACATTTTGGCAAAGGGATCATGTGCTGCGGGTTGCATTTGAAACTAATCTTTAGATGCGTTTTTTAACAAATCTTTCACATTTTGAAAGTCAAAGTGCAATTCGTCACGTCCCCGTGAAATTATCTTTCTTTAGAGACCTTATTCGTAACGATTGGTTACGTGTGAGAGCCGCAACGGAAAGCTGTTCTACTGAAATAATACAGGAGGCGATACTCCGCAATAATATACACCTACATAATACAGAACTAGTGGTGCTACAGAATGGCACAGACTTTTCCATATTGGTTTTCAATTTCTTTTGGTCTCAGCTAGCTTTCCTTTGGTCTCAGCTAGTTAGGACTTGCCACATTTTCTTGTCAGATTCCATCTATCGCCATTCAAAGTGCATTTTTTTAAGTTTTGTTATTTTTGTAGTTTCTTAATACTGGACGGAAATATTATTTTAAGAATATTAAAAAATAGTAAAACCTCGTCCTCAATATCGAATTTCTTTTGAAAACTTTTTTAAAAAAAAGTGGCGTTTAAACGATACTGTAAATACGAAAATTGAAGCTCTTTTTCACAGGAAACTTCATTGAAAGTCATTTGAAGCACTTTCACTCACAAATTCAATAGTGTTTAGAAATTGATGGAAATGTATATATTAACGGTGTGAGAGATCTTTCACTAAAAAAACATTTGTGTAACTTTTGGAAAATAATCCAAAATGAACTTTAGGTCATATTGAAGAGTACAATTTGCACTGTCCGTTCCAAAAGCTTGATGAAAAAAATTTGCAGACATTTATGAGAAAATGCCGTTTGAGCGTTTCTGAAAATACGGAATTTTGAGCTAGTTTACACAGAAAACGGTTGAGTTTTCGAGAAATTTTATACGACAATATTGTATTCATGTACTCATAAATATCATAATCTGAACAAATCGCCCCTAAAATAAAAATTAACGTCATGAGAAACAAGACAAAAAATTATATTTTTGTAAGTTTTGGAAAAAAATAATAGAGCAATATAGTGTTTTTTGTATTCCAGCATTATAAACGACCTTTTCTGTTGCAAGAAATCTTTCATAATCAGGCGTTTTATGGCAAAATGATGACGTATTAGATTTTACGGCTCGAATGATAACGTCGTCACACATTCAGCGAATCGCAGTGAGAGAATTAGGGGGAGGTAGAGGTAAACAGAAGAGCCGACCACAGTTTTCTCGCACAGATTTCCAATACCCGAGACATCACAGGGACGTTCTTCGCAAATATAAATTTCATTCTCTTATAAATTTATAATGCTGTCATACAAAAAAATAGCGTATACATAAACTACTAGTTCATCTCACAGAGTACATTTCGTACTGTCCCTTCCAAAAATTTAAAGAAAAAGTTTAGAGTCGGCTTTGAGAAAATCTTGTTTTTGTAATTTTTTTAAAATTGCACCTATTGCTCGTATTATTGCACAAAAACTACGAAAATTTTCAAATAATGAATGTATTTGAGCTTAACGAAAGAACTCTCCATGAAGAACAATTTTTATTTGAAGAAAAAATCTCTATCTTCAATTTTGTAGTTGGACGAAAACGCCGAATAAAATTCAAACTTTTGCAGTTTTCGAAAATTCAGAGTTAACTGTAATAGTCGGACCTATGCCACTTTAATAAGTGTATTTTAAAATTTGAAAGTTTTTGAGAACGTTTTGAAAATGTCCGGGGGGCTTCATGTAAAGAACCCCCAAAAATTAATGAATGTTTTTCAACGTCTCAAAACCGCGACTAGAGCCAGATGGGCAGCATTTTCTTCAACTTGGAAAAAATCCTACGAGTGGTTTAGGCGCTAATGGTGTTCACAGACGGACGGACGTTTCGCTTTCAATTGGTTTTTGGTATCAAGGACCCACAAAACAGGGATTCTGGCTACACGACGTGTTAGGGGAATTTTTTCTTAATTTAGCAACTAGGTTTTATCCATTCTTTCCCTCTGGGGGCCCGGCAATAAATTTTTTCCGACGAAAATTCGCCATTTTTTCGCGCGGCTTTACATAAATTTCCGTATAATACGTACCTTTCTCCGTATGTACCCTCGTGGAAGAATACAATTTCGCGTCAAAAATGCCTTTGCCCGCGGGCTTGATGGCGATGGGCATCCCTGACCGCCAACAACGAGATCTACCGGTGGGTTTGAATATTACGTTCTCTAGAAGACTACGAAGATTAAATTTATTTGAGTAGGGAGTATATAAAATATTTTAACGTTCATTGAGAACTAACTGTAGTAGTACAGAGTTAAAAGGCTTCCATGATTAATAACCATGAAGCTAAATTGGTAATTTTTGTACAGATAATCTTGCATTCCAGTTTCGTTGTTTTAAAATGTGTTGTTATAAGAAGAGTAATGGAGCAGCAAATGGACCGCTCAGTGCCAAAGTGTTATTCCAGAATTCGAGAAGTGCTGAGCTCGATTTCGCGCCTAGGAAGATATTTTATCCATTCTACATTGCCACGAGATCGTCTAAATTACAACATTCTACATTTTTCTTGACAATGTTATGCATAAATCGGTGTTCGCTTTCACGAAGAAGGCGAATATTTTATGAATTCTGAAGAAATTAGAAAATGGACCGCTTGTAATTGAAATGAAAAATATTCGTAATATAGTGAGAAGATAACAATAATAGATTTTAACCCTGCACCGCGCGCACATTTTTTTATAACGATTCAGCTCGCATGATAGTTTGGACCGTCCATGGCTTTTTTGAGATTTCTAAAAGAGTTCAGGCAGCATAAGCAGGACCAAAAACCCCAAAACATTAAAAAAAATTGTTTCTGTTTAAAAACTAAACAGAAATAATCCTCAAATGACGTGAAACAATCAACATACGTAAACATTAAATGTTAACACTTAACTCGCCGATACTTGCAATGTTAGAACAATTCAGCATTTATTTCAATAGCATTGCCATTAATTGCATCTGGAGATTGCTTTCGTTTTTTAAAGATTTTTCTTATTTTAAACAACATCAAAACAAAATACGACCTCGGGAAGGGAATCACTTAAGAAGAAGGAACTCTAGCAACTCGAATATGAATTAATTTCCAAGATCTAGCACCCGTCACCCAATCGTCGTTTTTGAGGGAAGAATATACTCAGAATATTGAAGTAAAACAAATCTCTAAATCCTCCTATATTTAATTGTGTTTAATAAACGACATGCCACATATCAGCATTATTTATAAATGTCTAAATACCTTGGAGGATTTTCAAACATTGACCAAAGTGTGGCACGATAAGCAATCTGATGAACAGTAACTTAACTGTGTTCGTTTGGCTCAATGATAGAAAGCTTTCTTCCGGCACCTTAGGCAGCAGGGCCGAATCCGGTGAAAGACGCTTTGCTTATTCGTGATTTTTTTTTGTTAAATTAACGTATTGCAGTACGCATTTCTTAGCGTAATTAAATTTTTATTTTTATTTTAAATCATAATAGTCCTGAAAAAAGGTATTTATCTTTATACGAAATATATTTTGTATTTTCCTATTTTCTGTATATTTATTTTATTCTAGGGAACGTAGGGAACACATGATAATAAGGAAACAAAAAACGCCACTTCTGAGACAAATAGGTGTCTCTCTTCCTAGTGGAAGAGAGACTAATGCGATAACTCGCTCTCGTTTGCATGGTGAGCGTAGTCGAAAAATTAATGGGGGTTGAAAGGTCCGTTTGCTTGGCGGTGAGTGAAATTATTGATTTTTCTTTCATTATCGAAAGGCAACGCTGCATGCTTATCTCATTTTGACCTGCAGTCGTAACTACCAAGGACAGTTCAAATTCTGAGGCCTGTTAATTAGAAAGGAGAAAATCGATAATGTCTCCCAACAAAAGAGATGAGTTTATTCAATTCTCTTCTGAACTATAAAATTGTAGCAAGCAGAAAGAAATCCCTAGCATAGTTGTATAATAATACTAGAAGCAGTCGCATTTTACGTTAATTTATTATACAAATCGTTTTACTACATCGAATTTACATAATCGTCAAATATGTAATTTCTTGAGAATTCAAATATTCGCCTTGTTTGCGAATGCAAATTTTGAGTGTTTCATGCAGAACATTGGCAAGACAAATGTAGAATGTTGTAATTTAGACGATCTTTTGGCAATGTAGAATGAATAAAAAATATCAACCTAGACCGAGAATCGAACCCGCCACTACTCCAGTTCTTGAACAACTCTTTGGCACTGAGCTGTGCATTCGCTGCTCGTGTGCCTTTCTTACAACAACACATTTTAAATTAATGAAACTTGAATGTAAGATTACGTGTACAAAAATTAATGTCAATTTAGTTTCATGGGTAGGAATCACGGAAGTCTTTTACCTCGGTACTACTACTGTGAGCTCTCAATGGGCATTAAACTATTTTACAAGCTCTCTAATCAAATAAATATAATCTTACATTCTTCTTAATGACATTCATCGTAATTCTTCGTAGTTCGGTCTAGAGAACGTAGTTTTCAAGATATTGCTGTCGGCGGTCAGGGTTGTCCATCGCCCTCAAGCCCGCGGGCCAAGGCATTTTCTACGCGAAATTTTATGTTTCCACGGGTGTACGTACGTATACGGGAAAGTAAAAAATGTTTTCAACCAGCATGTTTTCCTTCAATTCCCGCACCCGAACTACAGTTCTTGAGAGTTGAAGTGCTAGCACTACGCCATACAAGAGCAATGCGCTGGATAGATCGTTTTCCGACGCACTTTCTCTTAACTTCTCATAACTTTCTTACGAAATATTCGTAAGGCGAGAAAGTAATAATAATTTCGGAACTGTTAGGGATATGTAAGTTGATCGCATGTTCATTTTAATGTGGAAATACTCATAATTTTACGTAAATCGGTTCATAAAGATGCACAAAAGATAACGATTGATTTGATGTGACATATGTTTCAGAAATAGAATAACAGAGTTGATAAGATGTTTAAAAGATGCAATTTCAGAAAACACAGACAAGTTCTGTATATTTATATGCATTAATTCTATTAGTGAGTAGAAGTATTTCAAATGATTTTCAATAAAGTTTCTACACTCTTCAAATTTATTCCCGCAACAACACATTCATCAAATCATGTCTGAGATTCGACCTCGGAATTTTCCGAATTGAAGCGCTTAGACCCAGCACGCCCTCACCTCGGCCATTGGAGTGAGTTGTGGGCTGGAAACTTATATATTAGTCAAAAATTAATTGTATCAGCTCTAGCATTAAGAACCCGGTAATTGTCAACATGTGAAAAACGAAAGTCTTTTACCCGCAGAAAAAAAAAATCTCAAAGAATGGCAGCCGTGAGAAGCTTACTCGAATTCCTACATTCGACTAACGAAATTAGAAAAATAACTGCTGCGAGAAAGTCTGTGCTATTCCTATACCACTAGTTTATTTGTTTATTTACCGTTCCTTATTACACATGTGGAAAAAATTTCAAGAAAAAAATTGGAGCGGTTTTTGATAACTTTTTTTTGTGAATTTCAAGTGCAAATGACGCAAACGCAAATCGTTTTCCAGAAAATTCCTAAACACAACCTTTTTTAAAGATTTTGCACAACAGATTTTGTCTGATGTAAAAATGTCTATCTACAATTTTGTTTTAAAAATATTTTTTTGTAATTTTCAAAAACCAAATAATTCCGGGAAGTAGGCCTAAGACCATATTTTTTATCTTCCCTCATTACATAAGTGAAGAGAATTTGAATGTGCTGCAGAATGGCCCAGAGTTTTCCGTATTAATTTTCTATTTCCTTTGGTTTCGGCTAGCTATTCGGAATTGCTTCGTTCTCTCGTCAGCTGCCATCTACAGCTACATCAAAGTTTTCAACAAACTGTGTGACATTCTTTTAAACACATGTACTCATAAATATAATAACGTGAAAAAAATCACTGCTAATTTAAATATTAAAGACGCGAGAGACAAGGATAAAAATTAAATTTTTGAAAAAAACAAAAGAATAGAGGAATATGGAGTTCTCAAAGAGAACGTTTAGTACCATCCCTACCAAAAGTTGGAAAATAAATAGGAGCCGTTTTTGAGAAAATCTTGTTTTTGTAATTTTTTTAAATACATATTGCACGCAATACAGAGTGAAAAATACAATTTTTTTTAAAAATAATATACCAGACATTATTGAATGAAATCACTATGGAGAATAAAAAATATTGAAGAAAACATCTCTCTCTTCAATTTTGTAGTTGTAGGAAGAGGCCGAAGAAAATTCAAACTTTTGCAATTTTCCAGAATTCAAAGAGTTACCCGTAACACCTGTGCCACCTTTGTAAGTGTGTTTTTCTCTATTCTTAGGAGAAATTTTAAGAAAAAAAGTGAAGCCTTTTTGAGAAAATTTGAAAATGTCCGGGTGACTTAATCTAAAGTACCCCCAAATCTTATCGAATCTTTTTCGAAATCTCAAAGCATCGATTCGAGCCAGATCGACAAGCGTTTCTTCAATTTAAAAAAAATCGTACGTATGGTTTATGCTCTAGTAGTGTTCACTGACAAGACTGACGGACGGACTGACTGACGGACTGACAAGCAGACTGACGGACGGACGGATAGACGGATGTCTTGCTTTCAATTGGTTTTTCGGTTTCAAGGAGGAATTCTTGCTTTAACACGTTTTAGGGGATTCTTTTCTTAATTTAGCAACTGGATTTATCCACTTTTTACTTTCCCTTATACGTACGTATATGCGGAGTATTATACGCAGGATAGGGAAAGTTATGTAATGCTGCGGAAATAGATTTCGATATTTTAATGGATATACACGTTTTGCAGTCCCCAGATACCTCAAATGTGGTTCTTTTCGGTGTCTGTGAACAACACCAGTGTCATGTCGTCTGCAGAGGAAGGTCGTATTTTCACAAAAAACGGTGTTGTAATGATTGCATGCAAAATACCGAAAAGAAAAATATAAGATTGTTTTTTTTCATATTTTTAGCACAAAACAAAAGTTAAAAAAGTGTTTTTAGGTAATTTGAATGGCCCATATATATATATATATATATATATATATATATATATATATATATATATGTATGTATGTATGTATGTATGTTCGCGTCAAGAAATTGTTAGCAGCTTTTATCTGCAATGAAAATGATGAAATTCAAAGAAAGAACTCAAGACATTGAAGGACAAGACAAATTTGAAGGACGAATCGCAACAGCCAAAGGACTGACACCAGGCATTGGGTGATACGAATAAAAATGAGCTATTACTTCTTTCTCGAGTTTTCAAAGCAATTGCCCTTATTTTGAGCAATTTCTCTATTGGTGAGTAACTGCTCGACCGATGGGCAATTGCTTACTTTTCGTATGAATAAAATCGAGAATTTGCTTCTAGTGGGAAGCATTTACTTCGAATTTTCGGAGCAACCTCTGTAGGTGACTCAAATCATATTGAATAGATACAAGAGAGGTTATACACGACTGTTGTGAGCTGGTTGTGGGGTTTTAGGTAGTGAGTGAATGAATGATGGAAGATTTCCTACGATTTCGCCAACTATGCACGACTACTGTACCATTTAACCTATCACGGTCGACATCAACAGGAACAAGCACGCGTCGCTACGATGGAAAGGCCAGGCGCGACGCACCATGCGTGACGTGCGGCAACATAGACAAACAAAACAGGCGAAAAGTAACCAATTGCAGCAGATCAGTTAGTGAGCAATTACTGAGAGAGAGAAGGAAATGCTCCAAGTTTCGCAAAACTTTTTATTCATATGAAAAGAAGGAATTGCTTATGAGAAGTGCAATACCTACTTGTTCTTGTGAGCAATTGTTTCTACTTGTACTTGTGAGCAATTTCTATGGAGTACTTACTCATTTTTATTCATATTCCCCATTGCTTCACTTGTTAAGAAAAATATGTCTAAAACCAATTTCATAAAATATTGTTGAATTGAATCGAATTTTACGTTTCTTGTTAAACCTCTTCTGAGATTTCTTTCTGAGCATGAGACCTGGTGTGCCCTCTGCTCCCCTAACCGCTCCCTGCTTCGGCTTTCAGCGACGAATAGTCGCCAAAGGCCTAGGCCAACTCGCGCCTTGAGGGCTTATTTTTCGCCAGGCACGGCAGCGAATGTTGACAGCAGTCTGTGCCCGCCAGTGCCCGCTGTGGCTCGCGGGCGCCCGCGTGCCCCCCAGCTGAGTTGGAACAGCCTGGACTAAATCGTTTATCCGATTTTCTCCAAAATTGATACTCCTCGACCGACCTGGCTGATCTAGTAGCCCCTTGAATTTGAAACCGATATTTTAATTTTGGGGGTACTTTACATGAAGCCTCCCGGACATTTTCGAAATTCTTAAAAAACGGCTCTAATTTTTTCTTTAAATTTCTTGTAAGAAGAGAGTAGAATACACTTATTAAAGTGCCCTAATGGTGGCATAAGGTGACCTTAAGGTGAATTTGAACGGTTAACTCTAAGTTTTCAAAAATTGCGAAAGTTTTAATTTTATTCGGCGTCTTCCTCCAATTATAAAATTGCGCATAGATATTTTTCGTCAAATAAAATTTGTTCTTCATAGTGACTTCTTTCTTTAAGATCCTGTACATTTTTTAAAAAATTTAGTTTTTGCGCAATATTACGAGCAATATGTACAACATTTTAAAAAATAAAAACATAATTTTCTTAAAAACGGCCGAAAAATTTTTCTTTAAACTTTTGGCAGGGATAGCGCTAAATGTACTCTATTGAGGGCCGGTTTCACCAAACTCGTTTAAGTATCTCGCTAATCGTGTTTATAATTGTTTTTTGTTTTTGTTTTTGGCGTACCAAGGTCACGGACGAAAAATGGAGAGGGAAGGCAATAGGGAGCTGCTATTTACTACTGTATTGTGACGTGGAGAAAGCCTTCCCTATTGGAGAAAGCCTTCCCTCTCCATTTTTCTTCCGTGACCCTGATGCGCCAAGAACGAAAAACCCAAGTATAAGAAATCGCGGTGAAATGAAACTCGCTATATAATCGCATTTACATTTGCATCTGTTTCACCATAGAATATAAAAACTCGTTTAAGTTAATCGAGTGTTCGTGCTGAAAATGAGAGGTTGGTGCTAGTCGCGGAGCATTGTGGGGCTAAACTTTTCTGTCGTATACTCTTTGCAAGCACAAAATTGTACAATATTCTGAGTGATTTTGAGCATAGAACTAACAAATGAATATTTTTTTGTTAAATTATATCTGTAATGTTTAAAAGAAAAATATAGGTGTAATAACACTGGTCGACAAGGTTTTCTTCACGATAAATCTAATTAGTGATTCAAGTGAGTTTTTTCATTGTGAATTCAGATGTGTATAAATAATTTTTCCTTCATGCTCAGTTTTTGTGTGACAGCAACTTTTTAAAATCTGATTTTAACATTCTCTTTGACCTGTCATAGGACCTTTACAGCGATGCTACAGACGATACAGACCTATGCAGCGATTTTATTCAAGCTTTATTTAAGGAAATTATATGTAATATCCTACTGAAACACCAACAGGCAATACTGTGTAGGTTCATTCATGTTTTGACATGCTCAGACAAGTTACTGGCATGTGTTACTGAAATGTGTTGATACATTCTTGGCATTTACATACATTTTTGGCCAATGAAAAAACAGAATACTAACACATAGCTTACACACTACACTTCTAAACACTGTACTGTGTAAGCTATGTGTTGGCTAAGCTGGTAAGCTTAGTGTTCTATATTTTCATCATGCAGATACTTTCTACTATAATGTGTGTAAATCATGCAGATACTTTCAGTATTTGTAGTGAGCTCACATGAAAGACTCGGAGGCGAAATTTAACATCACTTGAGAAAAAGTGTTATCAACATTACTTTGGCCATCAAGTTGGTGATTTTGAAAAGAGGTGGGTCCCAAATGTATGTTTTGTGTGTTAAGACTGCTGTCTTGATAGAAAAAATGGTACACATCATATGCCATTTGCAATTACTATGATTTGGAGGGAATCGAGAGAACATCTAAGTGGTTATTATTTTTGTTCGACAAAAATAAAGGAATCACGTATCCCTGACCAGAGAAATGTGTCAAGTCCATTTAATGAATCCTGAAAATATATTTACCTCTGTTGCATATTAAATTAGGACGAAACAAAAATTTTGTTAAAGCTATGGATAAACTTTCTGATGGGTTCTTGTACTTGAATCGAAATTCCCTAGTGATGCTAAATTGAAAGAATTGTTTAAAAAGGATTGTTTAGGACCACATATGCGATCATTAATAGCTGATGAATATTTTTTGAGGAACTGTTAAATCCACTGAAAAAAGCAGTCTGACAGTCTTTCAAAAATGTATTTTTGCAATTTCCTTGGAAACCATAAAGCCGAAAACTATCAGACGTAGTAGTTGATCTGCATTCTTATAAAGCTATGGGATGAAATATGTCTTTAAAAATTCCCTTCTTAGTCTCTGACTTAAGTCTTCCTCCTGGAAAATCTTGGGGTTGTCAGCGATGAGCATGGACAACATTTTCATCAGTAAATTTCTACAATGGAAAACAGGTGCTAAAGCAAAAGTGGTTGTAATATGTTGGCTGGACTACAGTTAGATCAAGAAGAGAGATGTTCCAGGTAAAATATATGCCAGAAAATGATCATTACCACTTTCTAGCTACAGAATGAGAAGTGAAAATATGTCAGGACGAGTAGTATACCATTTGGAGTTGGATAGCTAATTATTGACTTTATTGAAATTATAAAATGTTAAAATGCATATCACACAAAACTTCTGCCTGATGGAGAGAAACTGAAATCATATTTCAATTCAGTATGAAAAATACATATAGAATCTGTTATTTTCATTCTTGTGAAAGAAAAAAAGTTTATTTTTGTAAACCAGTGTAATATAAGCATTCCCTAAATATATTAATATTTAAACCAAAAGTAATATTTTCCAGTTTTTATTTCCAACAAGTGAAACATTCCTATTGTGTCGCATGAACTATCTATAAAAGTATTATTTGAAAAAAAATTATTATTTTGAATTAAAAAAACAACAACTGAAATTCAAGCTTCTTCTCAAGTCAACTTTTCTCTAAGACGACAAAAACTGACAATCAAGAGATAAGAGCTAAAATAGGAGAAGAAATTTCCAAATATCAGAACTACAAGGAAGTATACACAGATGGCTCGAAGAGCAACTTGATGGGAAGTGCCGCTATTACGCCAACAAGAGTAATCTCAAGCAAACTACCCGACAAGTACTCAATTTTGTCCAGCGAATTATACGCCATCATCACAGCATTAGACTACATTCTTGAAGACGGTGAACACAAATATCTGATAGTTAACAGACTCCAAATTGGCTCTATCAGCTATTGGAAATACGTTTTATTCAGGACATCTGCTAGCTTTAGACATCGTTAGCATGTTAAGAAACTCCCACATTAAAGGAAAAGAAATAGTTTTTGGATGGATCCCGGCTCATGTGAGTATCAGTGAGAATGAGCTGGCAGACATCCGCAAAAGAGGCATCACAACTTGAGGAAAGAAGTAACCTTTCCATCATACCAGAAAACTATCACGCCCACATAAAGACAAATCTACAAGAAGTTTCTGAAAATGTGGAATTTTGAGCTGGTTTTCACAGAAAACGTTTGAGTTTTCGAAAAATTTTACTTGCGTTATTTAAAGCACATGTACTCATTAATACAATAATGTCAAGAAATCGCAACTAATGTAAATATTAACGAAGTGAAAAAATACCTTTTTGCAATTTTTGAAAAAAGAAAAGAATAGAACAATATGGCGTTTATATCATTTAGGGCCAGTTTTACCAACTTCGGTTAGTGTTTAACCTTGTTTATCTTGAAGTTTAATCGCGTTTAAGGTTCTTGCGAGTTTTACCACGTGTATTAAACGCGTTTACTGGAAGTTAAACTCACGAGGAGTTAAACGCCGGAGATTGGCCGTTTAAGCGGAGGTGATCGCGTTTATCTGCTATCCATCCTTGTTTCCACGGTGTTTGAGGTTATTTAAATGCAGTATTAGGACTATAGTTGTATGATAGCCGCAGGTTCATGCTTCTAGATCAATAGAATAAAGTTTTGATTATTATTTGTTTGTTTACATTCCTGAAAATGTATTTCCATCATGTAAGTACATAAAATCAACAAGCAATGTTTAAAAGTCAATTCTATTTACACATATCACACATATCACATTTGTACAAGTCAATTTTATTTACACATATACATTACAAACAATTTCACAAAAACGACAGTTTGAAAAAAACTATTAGACCCTATAAACGGAAGATTCCTTACACACAACAACAAATATTGAAGCTAAATACATGATTGATAACCAGATGTAATTTGTGGTTCTTTTATGACGGTACCTCACAACGCCATTCCATGCCAGCAATTAGCAGTGTTCAAAAGAAAAGGAAATTGACCAAGCATATACTATTTGAAACAAAATATACTTCTGATAACAGTCTATTCTAAAGATGAAAAAACAATGTTCAGTTCTCATTAAAAAATGAATTGCAAAGAATGTTAAGCAACTAATTGATTGTAACACTTATAAATATTTTTGTTACTATGTACATCTAAACATACATCAGAGCAGTAGATATGAAAAGCATAATTCCAAATCCAAAATAATTAAAAATAAACAAAGAAAACAATTCATGAATTTTCAATATATCAATTCATGAATTCAATCAATCATTCATGAATATTCAATATAAATCATATGAAGCTTGCCTTCAATATTCATTATTAAAAACTTCAGATTCGACGTCAGTCAAATAAAATTGTTATTTAAAAATTGAAGTGCCAAGGCAGGAAACCATGGTATCATAAACAACCATGTTCTTTTTTATTATTTACAAAATAAATGAGAAACCTACAGGACTGTATAACGGATAAATAGACTATAATTTATAACAAAGAAAAGGCAATTGTATACCTGATGGCAAAGAAATATTATTTACAACAAATCAATTTTAAAAATTTAGCCAATACAGAAATTATGTAGGAGTGAATCGAAAAAATTCATAAAAATATTGAACTCAACTTGTGTATTAACACAATTGTTAGTTTCTATGTGTAATGTTTCAAGAACAATCCTAGAAAATTGTCTTTAAAGATAATTTTCTAGGACTGAGCTTGAAAATACTTATTGCTATGAGAACTATCTTAAATCATTTTGAATTTTTAATTTAATAACAAAATTTATAGTCAAAAGAAGGCTACACCTATTGGTGGTCTATAAAAGTGTTCTTTTTGCAGAGTTTGTTATAAGAAAACTTCAACAAATTCTGAAAAATATAATATATGAATTATATCTCAGTTATGTTGATGATACTTTGATTATTCTACCTGAGAATTCTATAGATACTGTATTACAATAAAAAATAGCTACTAATAAATATCTACAGAAGTTAAATAAATATACGATGTGTAAATATTTTTTATGGGTGTAAAAAGAAATGAGGTGGCTAACATTTCAAATAGTAACTATAATCATAACTTCAATATTAATTTTTTTATCAACCATATCTCAGCATTGTTTCATCTTTCACTCTAATTGGAGTTTTCACCTGTACAATTGTATTTGTTACCAGAAATATGCTTTGTTTTATGTAGTACATGTTTGGCCAGCTTCCTTTTCTTTTCAACACTCAGCGAATCATAGATATGGTAAGGTGTTGTGAAGTGATGCCACATCAATGGGCCACAGACTACATCTGCTTACCAATCAATATGTGTATTTACCTCCATTATATGTTGTTGTGTGTAAGGTATTTATTTTCTAAATTCTGAGTGTTAATTTTGAGTTGCTTGAAATGCTTAGTATGTATTAGTAAAATTGTGTTTATGTATGTTTTCAATAACAATCCCTCAAATAAGTTTCTGAAAACATCGGGAAACAAATAATTCAAACTTGACAAAGTCCCATGAAGAAGCTGCTTTCATTATTAGATTTATGGTCATAAGAACTTTTTAACTCATTATTTCTCTGTTGAGAGAAAGGTTTTTTTAAATTTATTTTATTTTATGTCGCATCAACTACTAAGGTTATTAGCGAGAGACGTATTAACAACATATACAGTTTTCAATAATTTATACATTTTCATTGTACATTGTACATTTTCATAAATTTCATTGTTCAAATTAATGCCCTTAAAAAATTAAAAAATCGACTGCATTGTTCTTTGTCATTTAGCACTATTTTCATATAATTATTTACATCATGTCTCGACCCGTCAGCCTCAAACCTGGGGCACAGAAATAAATGGTTAATGCACATTGAAACTTTACACACATTACACATTACAGTCGAATTCCCGGTGATCAGGTTGGCATGTGTGAGCTTGGTATGGCCTATTCTGCATCTATACAATCTGGTCAGCTCTGCAGGTGGATGTGGCTGGATTGTAATAATCGTATTCACTGACACTTCTTAGTTTGCAGCGAGCATTATTATTCCTTTCCTACCTGTCCAAAAACTACTAAAATTTGCATGAACTTAAGGCTAAATGTACCGACACTAGTTCAATTTGTCGCCACCACGTGGCAGCACCAAGTTTAGTGAATTTTACTTTACCGATTACGTCTGAACAAATGGTCCGATTTTCGATCTGTAAACGGCATTTGACTCCTGTTTATAATAGAATTTACGCTACGAAGCCCTTTTTCAAAAAAACTAGCAGAAACTCGATTTTTAAAATTTTTCTCGAACTTCCGGGAACAATTTCAAAAATGTGGGCTTATAGCGCGATGGCGACACGCTTCCAGAATTCAACGCCGCACAGTGTGTAATTTTGGCCAACTAGCTGGAAAAAATTCAATTTTCGACTGAATTGAAATAGCAAAATTGTTATATTTCTGTGTAGTAGTATGTCTGAACTATGTGGAAACGTTGTTAGTTTTCTCTTGAAGGTCACAAGGACCCCATGGTGCATGTCCAAAGACGTCCATCGCCGCTCCGCCAGCACTCAGCTCCGAATGGCCCTTTTCAGTCCGTAAAGTTCTCTTGGTAGGAATACACTACTCGTCTCATTCTGTGATTTGTGGGTTTACTATTAGTAATCTACATGCTTTTACGATTATTTTTATGTGGATAAAATTTAAGTATTTATTTTTGATGTGCCTAAAAACGTTAATGAAAAAGGTGAGCGATTTATATTGAATGTATTACACGTTCTTTAAATTCAATTAGAGTTTTAGTGTATTATACACCATTATACACCTTTCGGGCCATATACATTTTAAAACTAGTACTTTTGGGTTCTTAATCGTGAAAAGACTAGCTGCTTATACCTGCTTATCTGAATTATATATACATTTTTACAGAAAGGGTCTTCAAGTTACCCGCAGGTTGTTATTTGATATATGAGTAACAAATTCAATTGATAAGAGGTCTGAAGCTGTATTAAATGTTTTCTTACGTGAATTAGGAATAATAGAACCTCACAAAGCATTTTTGGACAAAATTAAGCCTTACGTTAGATGTATTTGTCAAAAAGTTGAAACCGGATTGCAAAACTCCGTAAGAAGTAAAGAGTCGTTCTTGAAATATAATTCGTCCTGGCTACAAGAAACTCTTACCCGTCCTGATTAAATGTTAAAGACAGTCCCAGGTCCATCACAAATAAATGTAAAAATTAATAGAGCTAAGGTAGAAGACCTAATGAGTCTTTCAGGTACTGTGGGATTAAAGCTGAAACCATATAATTGAAACCTTTTGTAGACACTACTAGCTCAGAAAAGTTATCCATAGCTAATGAAATCAAACTAAGGAAGTAAGACAAAAAGATATGTGGCAGCTATAGATAAGGAGCTCTGTGAAGCCTCTTCCAATAGGAGAATTACAATTAACAAAGCTCAAAGATCCATTCTTCGAAAGCCTGCATCATTGTCACTTGCTTTGATGATGGATATCAATATTTCAAGCCGCCAGTATGTACACATACGCCAACAAAAAAATGATTTTGAGTGCATTTTGCACATTTCTTATCGTTTAGAAATACGAACATGGCAAGTAAGAGTAGAAGAAAATAAAGCAAAAATGGCAAAAAATAACTAGAAAAACGTCAAGAGCAAACGCAAATATGAATTTGCTCCACCGGCTGCTTATTAGCTCAGATCCATTCAAGTCGAGCATAAGCGCCAAAACTATAACTGCACCCAAAAAAGTGAAACATGAACTTTTCGTGTTATTAGAATGAAGGAATAAGGCAAAAAAGAGACGGCATATTTAGAAGAATCACCATCAGAGGAATACGCGGGTAGTGTTTCAAAGTAATTTGTAAATATTTGTTGTACATTCCTCTCACTTAATTTTTGTTTTCATTTTTTCATTTTCGGCTTTTTATTTTTGTATACTTTTATTTCATTTTTCTTGCATAGTATGTTTTGTAAAATTCAAATATTATGTCCAATAGAGTTAAACAAATACAGCGTTTGAAAAACGTATACTGTCATGAGGGCTAATTATAGTATTCAAATTTCCTAAATATTTTACAAAATATTTTGTAAAAATTTAAGTTTTACGAGCAGATTTATTTATTTGAACATTATTTACACAACAGACCTCCAAAAACCACGAGAAATTCATTTCAAAGAGAGTTATTAATTTTTTCCTCCTAGATCGTCAAAATTACACACTGTGCGCCGTGTCAAACATGCAAATCGGATAAATAGGAGCGACGGTAAGTGAAATTTCGAAAAACACCTCACCCCACTCCCCCTTCCCCTTCCACGCCGCCGGGACATTGTTGGCCGGCGGCGCGGTCAAGCCGGCACGGGCGAGCCGGGCGGCGGCCGCCGCGGCGCGGCGACGGGCAAGAAGGCTGAACTCTCGGGGGCAGCAAGCCAGACACCCCGTCACTTCGTTGATGCTTCCGTCACTTCGCATCTCAAGATATTTTTTCCCCACATATGAAACTAGTGATGCTGTAATAGGGGTAAACGGTCTCGTATCATCTTTAATAGTAGTATAAAACTATTATCTTATTCACATATTCCATCTTCCTTCGAATACCATCATAAGAATGTCTGAGGTATCACTCAAAACACCGATCCCGCTTTGGTGCTGATTTCAAAAAGAAAAAATCGAACTAATTGCGTAAATATCACCCATATTCCATCTCCTCACATCGTATTTTAGATATATTGTACTTCTAAGATCTTCCATTACCATTTCACTACCGGAAAAAACAAGCGGAGATAACGCAAGAGCTCTTTTATCCTACGATTCGATTTATCATTTCAAAACGGCGTTTGTCACCTTGATAGAATTCACCTGGTTAATCCTTTTCCCAGTAAAATAGCCGAATCGAATTTTTAAAATGTTTTTATACTTGCTGACATATTTGAAAAAGTGGTAAAATAGCGCGCTGGCGAGATGCACCATGAATCTAACGCCATATAATACACTGAAATCGGATAAATAGACTTCTCTAGTCATGTAAAAAAATGATCTTCAGTAACGTCAAAATTCTGTTTCGCGGTACTGCTTGTCGATCTCATGGCTAAAGTCCGGGTCTAATGTAATTACATATGTTTTGTCTACTGTTCTCATTTTGTAATTTAGGCGAACTGTTGCAATCCTAGCAAAATATTTAAATTTTTCGTTACAAATTTTGTACTGTATTACGTATTTTACATATTTTGCTGATCATTTAATATCTGCTTAACAGTATATTTATTATATGCTAATTATTAAGGTATTTTCACAAATTACCAAATTTTCTTGAAATTATTTCCGGAAATATATTTAATTAATTTTGAAAAATAGTTTTTATTTAAATGTGTTTATATTTTTGCAATGAGCATATTTTGTCTAATACTAATTCAGAATTGCTGACATTCCTATGTGCTGCACGTAAAGATTTCGAACAGAGTGCTTCAAAGATTCTCTGTTCGTGTCTGCGTTTTCTACGTGCATCTCTTTGTTTTCATTGCTGATAGAAAGAAATAAAAAAAACAGTAGGCAGAAAAAGTAGTTACTTTTAAATTCGATATAATTAATATTTTATTAATGGAATTTCAAATTGTGAACATTTATTTTACTTTATCTCTCTTCTCAATCTTCATACGAAGAGAAAGTTATATCGTGCGCAGGAAAACTCTCAAAGCCGAGTCCTGATAATGAAAATGTGGATAAATCGTGTTGTTGTATAGTAAATTACTTCCTGTAACTCGTGGTGTAGCCAGAATCCATGTTTTGTGGGTCCTTAATACCGAAAAATTGATTGACGGAAAAACGTCCGTCAGTGTCTCTGGTGTATGTGAACAACACTAGCGTTTACACTGCGTACAAATTTTTCCAAACTGGAAAAAACAACAACAAAAAACAGCTGTCGATCTACTGTCATTCGAAGCTCTGCAATTTTCAAAAACGTGCATTACTTTTTGGAGATACATTACACGACCCCCCCCCCCGGATATTTTAAAAATTTGCTCAAATATGGCTCCAAATTTTTTCTTTACATTTCTCGTAAAAATTGAATAAAATACACATGGCTAAGGTCCGATTTCACTGATAACTGAATTTTCGAAAATTGCAAAAGATTGAATTTTTTGGGCGTTTCCTACAACTACAATATTGACGATAGAGACTTTTCCTTTCTAAGAAATTTGTTGTACATAATTAGTTCTTTCATTAAGATCATGAATTTTTTTAAAACAATTTTTGTAGTTATGGCGCAATCTTGTGTGCAATATATGCAACTTTAAAAGATAACAAAGCAAGATTTTTTCAAAATCGGTTCCATTTTTTCCCTTTAAACTATTGGTAGGGATATTGCGAAATGTACTTTAAGAGATGACATAAACGCTATTTTGCTCTATTCTTTTGTTTTTGCGAAAATAACACAAATAAAACTTTTTGAATAGCCTGTCACGTCGTTTATATTTACATTATCGGCGATTTGTTCACATTATTAGATTTATGAGCACACGTACTTTAAATTATATCATATAAAGTTTTTCTAAAACTAAAATTTTTTTTTGGAAATGAACTCGAAATTTCGCATTTTCAGAAACGCTCAAACGCCAATTTTTTCTGAAAAGGTTCCAAATTTTTTGTTCAAAGTTTTTGTACGTATAGTGCGAAATGCACTGTCTAAGGAAACAAAAAAGTTTTGTTGTATTATTTTGTTGTTTTTCTTCAAAATTTACACGAATGTATTTTTAAATATTTCGCATGCCTTGTATGCACATTTGCAGCGATTTGTAAACATTATTGCATTTGTGAATGGAAGAGCTTAAAATATCTTAAAATAAATTTTAAAAAACTCAAGATTCCTGTGAAAAAGGGCTTCATATTTCACATTGCCACAGACGCTTAAACACCCTTTTCTTAAAAACGGTATCAAGTTTATGAATGAAAATTGTCGTAAAGGACAAGGTTTCAGTCTTCTTTAATATTCTAAAAGCAATATTTTGAATCTACCATTAGGAAACCGAATAATTGAGAAAACCTAAAAAATAAGTTGGGTGCATTAAATGGCAGGTGGCAAGATGGGGCAAGGCCATAAATCTAGCCCATGCCAACAAAATAGTAAATTTTACTACGACAAAGTCCGAATAGCTGGCTGAGACTATAGGAAATTGAAAACTAATACGGGAAAGTCTGTGCCATTCTGTAGCACCACCAGTTACTTTCTCGTGTTAGTTACTCAAAGTTATGTAATGCTGCGGAAAATCTATTTCGAGATATTAACGAAAGTACTCGTTTTGGGGTCCCCTGATAGATCCCGAAAGGGTGTATGTGTGTTTTGACTTTTTAACGTCCGTTCGTCCGTCCATCTGTCTGTGTCTGCCTGTCTGGGCGTATGTGAACACCACTAGCGCCTAAACTATGTGTAGAATTTTTGCTCAACTGAATAAACCCCTGTCGATCTGGTCTGAGTCGAAGTTCTGCGATTTTTAAAAACATTCATTAATTTTTGGAGATACTTTTTATTAAGCCCCAGGGACATTTTCAACATTTTCTCAAAAATGTCAACCAGGATAGGTGGCTCAGTGCATTAACTGATGTCACTGCAATGCCTCTGACCGAGAGGTGCTAGGTTCGAGTCCCGACGGTGGCAGGATTTTTCAACACTAGCTTGTCAGTTAGATGTAGAATTCAACCGATGTCTGACGGAAAATTCTAACGACCGGCTGCTCTGATTGGAAGTTTTCCGTAGTTTCTCCGATCAACATCAAACGAATGCCGAAGAAATTCCCTAACAAACGGACCTCGCGCGATATTTCCTTCCTCTTCCTTGTCCTATCTTCACACACACACACACCAACTTGCACAACACTACCATATATGCTGGGAGACCAGTGGGAGGATTGGAACTTGTCCCGGCTGTGGGCCGTGCACTGCTGGTGGGAGATACCTTGTTAAGAAAGAACACGGCAAGCCGACAGGTAAATCGGTCGGTGATTTAGAGCTTGTCCCGGCTGGGGTGGTGCCCCGCTGGTGGCAGATACCTGGTTGGGAAGCCCCGCTAGTGGACGGAAGGTCAGCGCCGGATCTCGCCATCGGCATAGCGGGCAACATCTCTTCCACCTCACGATGAAATAAACATGCATTGCACTTACGGGACTAATGACCAAAGCAGTTGACGCGCCCAAAATCACTAACAATCAATCAAACATTACTCCAAATACTTTCCTTAAATTAATTGTAAGAATAAAGTAAAATACACTCAAGGTGGCATAGCTCTTATTTTCATTGCTGACTGATTTTGGGAAAATTGCAAAAGTTCGAATTTTTTTTCGGCGTCTTCCTACAACTACAAAATTGAAGATAGAGATTTTCCCTTAAAATTATATTTGTTCTCCATACTTAGTTCTTTCAATAAGGTCATGCACATTTTTTTGAAATTTTTAGTAGTTTTCGCGCAATATTGAGGGCAATTTGTGCAATTTTTAAAATTACAAGAACAAGATTTTCTCAAAATCGACTTCAACTTTTTTCCTTAAACTTTTGGAAAGGATAGTACCTAATGTACTCTGAGATGACATAAACGCCATATTGCTCTATTCCTTTGTTTTTTCAAAACTTACAAAAATGTAATTCTTTGACTAGCCTTTCATTTAGTAAATATTTTCTTTAACGGTGCATTTGTTCATATTAGGGAACTTTTGCCACCTCGAACGTTAAGTACTATCGATCTTTTGCGCATGCGCAGATGCACCAAAGTGATGCGAAACTTGCACTGCGAATGAGCAGAAGATCGATAGTACGTAACGTTCGAGGGTGCAAAAACTCCCTACTATTACATTTACGAGTACATGTGCTTAACATTATGTCTTAAAAGTTCCTCGACAACTCAGATGTTTTCTGTGAAAATGAACTGAAACTTCCGAATTTGTACAAATGTTCAAACGCCATTTTCTCAAATTGCTTCTTCAAACTTTTCGTACGAATGCTATTTGCATTCTTTAAGTTAACATAAAATTAATTTGGCTGAATTTTTTTGATTTTTCAAAAAATAAATAAATGTATTTTTAAGTGTCTCTCACGCCATTAATATTCACATTTCCAGAAATTTTATACATTATTACATTTGTGAGTAGAAGTGCTTTAAATGTCACCAAATGAAGTTGTTCGAAAACTCGAAAGATTCTTGTGAAAATTCCGAAGCTTCCATTTTCGCATTTACAGTAACGCTTAAACGCCATTTTCTTAAGAGCGGCTCCAAATTTATCAATGAAAATTCCTATATAGGACGAAGTTTTACTCTTCTTTAATATCCTAAAAGTAATATTTCGTATCTACCATTAAGAAGCTGAAAAATGAGAAAAGTTCAAAAAATGTATTTTGGGCGGCGATAGATGTCAGCAAGATGTCAGAAGATGGGGAAAGATGGTAAAACTGGCCCAGACCAAAGATATTAGATTACTATGAGAAAGTATGTGCAATTTGTCCTAAAGTACGAAAACGTTTTAAAAATTCGATTCGGTTATTTTACTGGAAAAAGGATTAACCAGGTGAATTCTATCAAGGTGACAAACGCCGTTTTGAAATGATAAATCGAATCGTAGGATAAAAGAGCTCTTGCGTTATCTCCGCTTGTTTTTTCCGGTAGTGAAATGGTAATGGAAGATCTTAGAAGTACAATATATCTAAAATACGATGTGAGGAGATGGAATATGGGTGATATTTACGCAATTAGTTCGATTTTTTCTTTTTGAAATCAGCACCAAAGCGGGATCGGTGTTTTGAGTGATACCTCAGACATTCTTATGATGGTATTCGAAGGAAGATGGAATATGTGAATAAGATAATAGTTTTATACTACTATTAAAGATGATACGAGACCGTTTACCCCTATTACAGCATCACTAGTTTCATATGTGGGGAAAAAATATCTTGAGATGCGAAGTGACGGAAGCATCAACGAAGTGACGGGGTGTCTGGCTTGCTGCCCCCGAGAGTTCAGCCTTCTTGCCCGTCGCCGCGCCGCGGCGGCCGCCGCCCGGCTCGCCCGTGCCGGCTTGACCGCGCCGCCGGCCAACAATGTCCCGGCGGCATGGAAGGGAAAGGGGGAGTGGGGTGAGGTGTTTTTCGAAATTTGACTTACCGTCGCTCCTATTTATCCGATTTGCATGATTGACACGGCGTTGGATTCTGGAAGCGTGTCGCCATCGCGCTATAAGCCCACATTTTTGAAATTGTTCCCGGAAGTACGAGAAAAATTTTAAAAATCGAGTTTCTGCTAGTTTTTTTTTGAAAAAGGGCTTCGTAGCGTAAATTCTATTATAAACAGGAGTCAAATGCCGTTTACAGATCGAAAATCGGACCATTTGTTCAGACGTTATCGGTAAAGTAAATTCCTGCTGATGGTGCTGCGATCTATTGAATTTTCCTACAAGTTTTTTTCGGTACATTTAGGAAAGAACTGACTTTGGAGAAGAAATTTTATTTCGAAGAAAAATCTCTATCTGCAATTTTATAGTTGGAGGACGACGCCGAATAAAATTGAAGATTCAAACTTTTGCAATTTTCGAAAATCCAGAGTTTTCAAGCGACATGAGACCTACGCCATTCTCTGAAATGACCTTCAGACTATCCAACAACAAAATTTAGTCAAAATTATTGGCGCCATTTTTTTTAACATTTTGAAAATGTCCCAGGGGCTTTATATAAGGTACCCTCCAGAATTAAAATATCGGCTAAAAATTCATGGGACCGTGAGATTATTCAGATCGATTGGGGAATATCAATTTTGGAGAAAATCGGCTGAACGGATTAGTCGCTAGCGTTGTTCACAGACAGACAGACAGACGGACAGACGTTTTGCTTTCAATTGGTTGTTCGGTATCAAGGATCCACAAAATAGGGATTCTGGCTGCACCACGTGTTAGAAGATTTTTTTGTCTTAATTTAGCAACTGGCTTTATCCACTTTTTCGTTACCAGGGCAGGCGCGGATCCAGACTTCTCTTTTGGAAGAGATCACGTTAAGACTCAAATGCATTTATCTCGGAAAGGGGGGAGGGTACAGAATGTAATAACAAATTTGACGTATGTTATTCGTATATCAGCTTGACTTTATTATACTATAAATATATTAGAAATTCAATATACCAGTATTCACATATCAGTTATCAAGCAGGTTACAATTATTACAATCCTCACCATATTCCCTGGGAGTGAGGCGGGGGTAACTTTGGAATTTTAACTGGTAACCTCCAATTTTTGTTGCAGATTCGAATTCTGACTACAAAAATATGTCAATTTTATTCGGTACATTTGTTTTAAAAAAATGAAAATTTATAAATTTATCAACAATAAATTTCAAGTTATCAAAAATAACTTTCATTTCTTGCAATATAAAAAAAATTATGAAGAAACGTATATGAGAGAGACATGTAAATGTGTGTAATGAAAAAAGTATATTTTAATAAATTATTGTAAGTAATAAATGCATGCCTATAATAAATAAATAAACTAAATTATACTTTTATTTTTTCTCACAATTATTTTTCTCATTTTAAATTTTCCTTTTTTACATTTTTTCATTTATATTCCTCTTTCGTACATTAATAAATTAGCACCATATTTGAATCTCCTTGAATGGCGATTCTTCTATAACAATGTTGTAAACTTCATTATAAGTTTGGCGACAACTACATCGAGACATGCAAAATAATAAATAATAATCTAATAAATTTAATTTATTGCAATAGTTAATATTTTTCAATTAACTGATCTGATTCGTTTTGCATTGCCTCGGTGCTTTGTTTAATTAAAACCCAAATAAAGTAACATCATTGCAATACTGTTCATCAAGAACGAGCGCTGTCAAAAGATACTTTTGATACTGGATTCGGACTCAGCGACAGCTAAACTTTCAAATAAGATATTTTAGGCGTCAGACTCTATTCTCGCTCAATAGCCGAACTAAAATTCTCTAGCCGGATTCAGACTCAGAGTTAGCAAAATATTCAAATAAGGTTTTTTAGCAGTGGCGAAGCTGAAGGGTAATCTGGGAGCCTTATAATACCCTTTTTTTTCAATAAATTCTGTCGTTGTATACCATTTTTCAATACTTTTGTTATTGAATCGTTGAAGAAAATTAAATGTGTTCCACTTTTCTCCGCCTACGCGCGAGGAAATAAGCAGGGCCGCAGAAATGTACACTTTGGGGCCGGTAGCTGAGCGAGGAGTCTGCCAATGGATAGACACCGGCTGGCTCTGCCGCGCACGCGCAAAAGAGAGCGTACTCTACCTCCCTTTCAATTGCATTCACTAGGAAGAGACCCCAGTTGCAGCCTAGGCTCTCGGTAGGCACGAACTTGTACAGCAAAGAACACCCACGTCTCAGATGCAAATTCACCTCATCACCTGACGTTGTGGGAAAATAGAATTGTTTATATGCCGTTTGTGTGATTTTTGTTAGTGCTTTCTTCAATTAATGAAGCTAAAGATATAGTGTTGCACACAATGTCCCTCTGACTATGCGCCAGTCTCATAACTTCTAAACGATTCACGATATCGAAATGCAGTTTTCGCTCAACAATGCGGAATCACGAGTTAAGTATCACGCCATTGAGATAGAAATAGTAGCATTACGTAGTAATATACCGTGTTAGATATGAAGAGGCTATTGAAATCCTCATCAAAGTAGACATGACTATAAATGAATTTTCAGGGTGAGAATTATTTGAAACATACAAAATTGTATTTTTTTAAATTATTGATACAGTAGTGACTCAGATGGACTACATATTTCAAGATTTTGACAACTTTCATTTTATTGAATTTCTGGACGAAAAGCAGTTTTCCACCTAGAAGCGTCCTTTCGTTCAGAAAAGTTTCCTTTCCTAATAAAACAATATCGATTCCTTGACAGTGAGCAGCTTCGAAATGAACTGACAAATGTTTACATTAATAATGCAGAATGCATACCTGCAGTTTTTTTTCTGAAGTATTTGTTAGACAAGTTGGTACAGAAAAAATATCAAGAGACGGTTCGGTTTGTACAACTCAAACCAACTTTCCCTTTATATACAGCACTATGTGAAAGGAATATGATTACATTTTAATTAAGACATTCTTGAGAAATTCCGTTGGAAATTAACTCTGCAGAAACGAAAGCTTTAAAGAATTATCGATGTTTTTGTTGAATATAAAAATGATGAATGGAGCTAATTTACAAAAAAAATGTAAGATAAGATTTTCAGAATACCCAACTGCATGACTCCAGCTTCGCCACTGTATTTTAAGCGTCAGACACTATCCTCGCTCATCAGCCAAAATAAAATTCTCTAACACTAAATCTTTTCGACTAATCTTTACCACTAGCCCTGTTGATAGCCGTAACTTACGTTCTTACAAAACCAGAACCGACATCAGACTTCAATGATCAAATTAGATTCGCCGTTACAGATTACTTTAAGCATTTTAAGGTTAAATAAACATTGCGTTTGATAGGAGTTCCGATACTGAATTAGATTGTATCATCGAAACTGAATTCTAACAAACACCTGAGAGCAAGATTGTTGCCGATTTTATATTCAGACCATTATTATTACGTAGTTTAGCTAGTTCTATTCCCTTTGAATAACAATTGTGACTTTTAAGATGAGTCCATGTGTTGACATCCATTTTTCGCACAATTCTCTCGTTCAATTAGTGACAAATATTCACATTAAGTTAGTAACACTAGTAATGCGCAGTGTATTTGATTCCGACTTTAGATATGTTATTTTGGATATATTTCTTTGTATTAAAAATATTTTTAAATGATCTTGTATGATCTTAATGAAGTATGTTTTTATACAAATTAAATTCCAATTTCTATATACATTCATTAGTTTTAGCACTGCTAAATTTTTAGAAATTTCTAGAATTGTTTGAAAATATCTGAAAATGTCTCGGCCAGTCCCGATTCTGTAGGGACACTGGAAAGGTTATCACTTTTTTTGATATGTTGAAGTTTCTCACAAAATTTTGACGGTTCATCATTTGGGAGGGGGGTCATGACCCCCGTGACCCCCCCTTGGATCCGCGCCTGTACCAGGGCCCTGAAATAAGAGTTTTTTTGCCGAAAATCTTCCGTTTTTTCGCGCAGCATTACATAACTTTCCCTATACTATGCGTACGTACGTATAAGGAAAGTTATGTAAACCTCTTATACGGGAAAGTGAAAAATTGGAGGTTAATTTTTTGGTAAATTTAGATTTTTGTCATTTTTCGAAATTGCACGCAATATTGAGCGATAACGATTGAAGTTTCAAAAAAAAACATGACCTTAATTAAGCAACTCACTATGGAGAACAAATTGTATTTGTAGGAAAAATCTCTATTTTCAATAATCTAGTTGTACGAAGTTGCCGAAAAAATCGTACTTTAACAATTTTCGAAAATTTACAGGTAAAAGTGAAGAAGAGACATACGTCGCCCGAATAAGTGTATTTAACTCTATTCTTAGAAGAAATTTGAAGAAAAAAAATTGGAGCCAGAAAATTTTGAAACTGTCCAAGGGCTTGATGTAAAGTGCCGCCCAATTAATGAATGTGTTTCAAAATCTCAGAGCTTCGACTTAGGCCAGATCGACAGGTGTTTCTTCAATTTGGACATATCCTACTTATGGTTTAAGCTCTAATGTTGTTCACTTACACGGACGGACGGACGGTTTCAAAAAACCAGTGGTCCTACAGAATGGCACAGATTTTCCCGTATTAGTTTTCTATTTCTTTGAGTCTCCGCTAGCGATTTGGAGTTGCCATATTCTCTTTCCAGCTGCCATCTATCACCGCCAAAAGTACATTTTTTTGTCATTTTCTTAATTTTTCGGTTTTCTATTGGTAGAACGGAAATATTAATTTTAGAATATTCAAGAACACAAAAATCTAGTTCTAAATGGCAATTTTTAACAAATATAATAATCTTTACAAACTGCTAGTAACGTGCATATCAAAGGTGTGAGAGATCTTTCAAAAAAATTATATTTATGTAATTTTTGAAAAACAAAACATAAAAACTCAAAATAAACATTACGTCATATTAAAGAGTGTAATTAGCACTATCTATTACAAAAGTTTGAAGATAAAATTTGCAGCCATATATGAGAAAATGGTGTTTGAGCGTCTCTGAAAATGTGGAGTTTTGAGCTTCTTTTCACAGAAAACAGTTGTTTTCGAGAAGCTTTACTTGACATTATTAAAGTACATGTACTCGCAAATATAATAATGTGAAAATATCGCCGCTAATGTAAATATTATCGACGTGAGAAACATGTGAAATATTTAAATTTTTGTAATTTTTGAAAAAAAAAACCTATAGAGCAATATAGCTTTTGTGTTATCTGAGTACATTTACCACTATCCCTACCAAAAGTTTAAAGAAACAATTTGGAGCCGTTTCTGAGAAAATTTTGTTTTTGTAATTTTTTTAAATTGCACATATTTTCTCGGCTCAAAATTTCGCATTTTCAGAAACGCTCATATGCCATTTCCTTATATATGGCTGGAATTTTTTTCTTCAAACTTTTGTAACGGATAGTGCTAATTACACTCTTTAATATGACGTAAAGTTTATTTTGAGTTTTTTTTAATTATATAAATGTATTTTTTTAAAGATATCTCACATCTTGATATGCACGTTACCAGAAATTTGTAAAGATAATTATATTTGTGAGTGTAAGTGCTTCAAATAAAGTACTCTGAAAACTCAAACATTTTCTGTGAAAATGAGCTTCAAATTTCGCATTTTTAGTAGCGGTAAAACGCCACTTTTCTCTTAAACGGCACGTAATTTTTAAAAGAAAATTGCCATTTATGACTATGTCTTTGTATTCTAAAATTAATATTTCCGTTCTACCAATAGGAAACAGAAAAATTTTTAAAAAATGACAAAAAATATACTTTTGGCGGTTATAGATGACAGCTGGCAAGAAAGAGTATGTGGCAATTCCGAATAGATAGCGAAGACCCAAGGAAATAGAAAACTAATAAGGGAAAGTCTGTGCCATTCTGTAGCACCACTAGTTTCGCGCAGCATTACATAAGTTTCCCTATACTTCGTATATCATTTCGTGTATATGTACGTATACGGGAAAGTAAAAACAACACTTTTTCGGTATCAGGAGACCCCAAAACGTGTATTTCCGTTGAAATCTCGAAATCGAGTTTCCGCAGCATAAGATAACTTTCTCTTTAGCTATGTATATTACTCCGTATATACGTATGTATATTGGAATGTAAAAATGGGAAATTTGGGAACTTTATGTGACATAATGTGATGATCGAAATGTTTTAATTTCACACTACAATAGGGTGCACACCAGGGTTGCCACATATTAAGATACTTAATGTATGACAATAGGAAATGAACATATATATGTATGTTATATATATAACGTATGTTATATAACATACGTTATATAACATATATACAGGGTGAGTCACGTAACTTTAGCACCTCCTGTAACTTTTGAACGGTTGAAGATATTGCAATGCAGTTTTCACGGAAGTGAATGAGGGAATGGGGGCTAATTGATATGTGTATTGATTTCTCTTTTATCACATTTATTTTACGAGATATTTGAGGCAACTTTGTTTTTTCAAATGGAACTATACATATTTTTTCAGTCTATCATGACAAGCGTAAAAAGACAAATCCAAAGATATAAATATTGTCATATGTTAGATAAGCATTTTTTTGAGTAATTGTGATTTTTTTGCGACTAGTGTTTAACGGATATTTTCATTGTAACTGTCAGCCCCACAAGGTCACGCAGTGCTCCCCCAGCAAACGCGGGGTCTGGGAAAGGAAGGGATTTAAGTACTTGAGGATACGAAAAATATTCACAAAACTGTTGCATTTTTTCCTCAACTCTCCTTTTCATCTTAATCCATTTTCAGTAATTTGGGTTTCTTAGGGATTGAAAATACGGATTTGTCTTAAGTAGTATTTATTGAAATAAGATTATTTCTATCCCTAAGTTATTATTATATTCGTATTAACACTGAAATTGTTTGCTCAAAATATACAATATATTTTTGTACAGTTTTAATTATTTATTCTTATTGTGCTTTGTTTCAAGATCCCATTACTACGTATCTTATGAAATCCCATTAAATGGAGTTGAAGTTATAAACCATTTTATTACAATACAAACTTATGACAAATCCTTATTTTCCATCCTTTAATTCCTTCAATCAAAGGAAGACGAAAATCTGAAAATGCGGAAGGATGGAAAGCACAGTTCAGGAAAAAACTGCAATGGTTTTGTGAATATTTGGAATACTATGCTTCGTATTTTCAAATAAGATACCTCCCCTTCCCTTCCCTTCGCCGGGCGCACGTGTGCTGGTGGAGCGCTGCCGTGACCTTGTGTCGTGGACTATTCAAAACGTCCGTTAAACCCCGGTCGCAAAAATCAAAATTAATCAAAAAAATGCTTATCTAACATATGACAATATGTACATCATTGGATTCGTCTTTTTACGCTCGTCATGGTGGACTGAAAAAATATGTATAGTTCCATTTGAAAAAACAAAGTTACCTAAAAAATCTCGTAAAATACAAGTGATAAAATAGAAATTAATGCATGTATCAATTAGCCCCTTTCCCTCATGCACTTCCGTGAAAACTGCATTGAAATAACTTCAACCGTTCAAAAGTTACAGGAGGTGCTAAAGTTACGTGACTCACCCTGTATATATATATGTTATATAACATACGTTATATAACATATATGTATATATATGTTATATATAACGTATGTTATATATATATATATGAAGGCGATAATAATGCTAATTTAATTGAAGTTATTTATTTAATGATTTGGAACAAGCTGTCACTATTATCTGAAGTTATATTTTGGAAAATAAAAGTTCGTTTGTCGAGTACGACAAGTCGACGACCAGCTCGTTCTAGATTATTTAAAAATATCATTTTTAATATGAGCATTTATTTTCTTAGAATAATTATATAATATCTACTATTATTATTATTATAAAAGTAACATGTATACAATAATTTGTAACTTACCAATTGTTTGCAAATATTTGTTCAAATAATTTAAATAATTGAATTAAAACTGCACATGTAGTGCTATACAATCTCAAAATCGTGGGTTCGTTGGGTTGATAAAGGAATGTTATTGTGTTCATAAAATCATATCCGGGAGTTTTGAAATCATTGTACAGACTTTTAAAAACCAACTTAATATTTTATTTTCAAAGTAGGACACATTAGGCTTCATTGTAGGACGTAGAATATTCATTGTGATTGTAGGACTTACCGAAAGTAGGACGCGTGGCAACCCTGGTGCACACAAGCATGTTTTGCTTAACCGCCAACTATTAATTTTTCATTTGACAATAACACAGTAATTTCTAAGCTTTAAGTCGTTTTGTGAATAATGAAAACTATCGGCTTATTGATCTTTTGTAGTCAATTTTAGTCAATAGACTTTATTTGATTTAAAATCATTTCTTGTCAATAAATTCTTTACAATAAATATGTAAGCATGTGATATAATTTATTGTTACAATTTACTAACCATAATTCAGTCACTGTGTAGTATTTCTCTATTTGTTTACGCAAATGGAATTAATTGAAACGATGCTTTGGAAGGCCAGGAGTACAACTTCAACAAGCTGACCGAAGAGGAGGTGAACTCTCTGAGCCTGCCTTACGACTACGATTCCATCATGCACTACGCCAAGAACACCTTTTCAAAGGTAAAGTATATCCTTACAGCGTTTGTGGCGAGTATTCAGAAGTGGGCAGGGCTGAGCCTTTGCCCGGCTGTGAAGTTTCTCCATAAGATGTTTAAACAAGCAGTTTCACGTTAAAATATGTGTTGTTTAGTCCTGTGAAATATTCTATTTGCAAGCGTGATAGCGACGATTAATAAATGAATATTCCTTCTGCTAGATTCTCTGAAGAATAACATTTTTTTAATTAATCATGCAATTCGAAAATAAGTATTACATTAACATTAAATTTCTCTGTGTGTTTATTCTTTGTACTACACTGCTGATCTTGAAACGTTCTCTTCATAGTGTCTTCTACTATAGTTGGTTGACACTCTTGTTATAGTTATAGTTATAGTGACACTCTTGTTACAGTTGGTTGACACTCTTGTCCTAGTGACGATATTAAGTAGTTGCTCGTACAATCAACGCCCTGGGCGCCGGAACTTTTTATTGCATCAGATTTATTTTTTACAATAATTCAATGAAAATGTAATCTGATAATGCCCTTAAAAAGCTTTAAAAGTTTTAAGTATAACGTAACTATACATTAATGCAGTTAATTAATGCAGCTATCTCTCTTTTGAGGGACTCAACCGTTGTTCAAAAAATAACGGTTCAAAAGCCCTGGTTCAAGGAAGTTACAAAGTTGCGCAAAAAATCTCTTTGAAAATTTACAGAATTTAAAAATATAATCACTTTAAAAGTTTTCGTAAATCGTAAGTTTGCAAAAAAAGTGACCCCATCTCGCAAACCGTTACTTTTTCGTTACGTGACTATACCTAGAAAAAGTGTATGTTTACTAGGAAAATGGTCATAATGATGGTTTACGTTCGGTAAAGAGAGTAAATATCTTCGTCTTTGGACGTGAAATAATTGGTTCATCTCAGAATAAAACTACAAACTGACAATGCGTTAGACGTGTCACTGTTGTTGTGCAATGACGACATATGCTTTATACTGCGATTTTTCTAGGAAGAGCTCTCAAGATAACTCAAATCCCATCTTCGCGATGGAATATGTCACGGCATTTCGCGTCTTTTCTCGGTCTTGCCGATAGAAGTCGCATGATCGCAAGCACTGCTTCATACGGTCGCGATCGTGCGAAATCTAGCGGAGCTGAATGATACGAAATGGAGTGAATGATACGAAATGCCGTGACATATTCCATCGCGAAGATGGGATTTGAGTTATCTTGAGAGCTCTTCCTACAAAAATCGCAGTATAAATGGTACGTGTATATTTATGAATAATTAATAAGTTAGTAAGTTATAATAAGAATAGTTAATAAGAACTGTTAATAATTAATAGATTATTTAATTTAAATATTAATTTTTAAACACTAGTATCAAGTATACATTCCAAAATATAAAATCTTTACATTCTTTTAAACCTTTTGTAAATAATTGTTACATAGTATTTGTCTTTATTTTTTAGAAAAATACACTTCATTTTTGGAGTGTGTTAGGTTCATTAAAAATAAATTGTATTAGTAGCAATAATATTGATTAGGCAATGAATAAATTAATAAACAAATTCCAAAAAATATTTTAAACCGTTATTATTATGAATATATTCAGTTTAAAGAGTGTCTCCTTTAATTCCGCGAAATGGTTCCTTCGTTAATATGTTGTGAAACCGCCCCGCCGCACCGTGCAGGTTTGCGAAGAACGCTGCTCCGCGAGCGGCGGGTCTGCCTTCGCTACCCGCCGCCGTCAGCACAGTGCGGGCGGCGGGAAACAAAGCGCTCAGTCCCCCCAGAGTGTGGGTGCTCGGCGGAGTCAATTCTGGAAGCCGTTGCGACGCGCGCAGATAAGGGCCTGCGGCGCCGGGCGGGGGAGCCGGCGCGGCGGCAGCGGAGGCAGAGATATCGCCGGGGACGACCACTAGAATTGGGGCGCAGAGTCTGCCGCAGTCTGCATTCCCGACGCCTCGCCGCTAGCGCCCCCCTCCCGCACCGCCGCGCGGTTCAGTGGCGGCTGCCACCCCCGCTCCATCTCGCGCCCCGTCAACTACTGCGACGATCTTCATGCCTCGACTTCGTGCCTTTGCATTCGTTACTTCAACAGACAGTCTTAGTAACTAAAACCTTTGTCCCATACCTAGCAATACTTTGCGTATATTTTGCCAGTCGCTATGGTTACAATGACAGAAATTCTCCCTGCCTTGTTTGCAAATTGCATTACGATCTCTTTGGACACAATCTCCAAGGATATAGAAACTCCCATTTCGGTTTAATTCTCATTAATTCAAGCGTCAATGTCACGTTTCATGCCCATTATCTTGTGTCGAAACCACTGTCGCCGTTTCCTCCCTCAAGTTGCTCATCCAGGCGCTTGTCCGCCCGATGTCGGGCTCGCAAATGTTGCCTCTCTATCCGGAACGAACTTGCGACGAATTTGGATGTTGAGGTCGAGAACCACATCCATTTCTCCGGGAAGGATTTAAAGGGTACGACCCAGTCGCACGCGTCGAGACGTCTGCCAAGTTAGCAAAGCAACATGTTGGGTTGATCCCCGGCGCTGATCCTGTTGCTCTGAACCCCTCTGCCCGCGGCGAAGGCAGGTGTTGTGTCTGGAACGAAGGCACAGAGAAAACCGAGCGCGGATAGTTGGGGGGCGGGAGAAGGATATAAGGGTGTTCACAAGAAGTCTTAGATTTTAAGAGTGCATTGTTGCCGAACAATCAGTTAGAACATTTTTAATATTGTACCTCGACGATGTAGGCGTGCATGGACAACAATATCCCAAAATATTTTCAAGTTTGAAGAAGTCATGTCAAAAAATCTACTTTTTTGCATGGAATGACCCATTTATATTGGAAAGTATTTCTCGATCTTCCTTTCCGTATTTTTTTTATATAAAATCACGCGACTAGACGCCAGGGAAATGCAAATTCATACTTTCGAGAAACTTTTTCGCGAACATACTCGTATTTCCGGCCCGATTTTTATTCATTCATAGGCAATACTATTCTTACGAGGAATAAATCGTACCTACATTTTTCATGTCCTCGTTTCAACAACGGCATGCACAATGCACATAAACATAAATTGAACTGATTGCCACCTACGGCTTTATTTATTTGCATATGCTTTTACCATATCCCACATTGAAAAGCCACAGAAATGTCCCCGCGACAATTTGTGTAATATTTTGATATTCTTGCTCCATTAACTACCTTCAACTTGAGTTGTGGATTCAGTAATTTTAATTTACCGTGGATCTTGATCACAGAGCACTCACATATAGAGTGATAATTCCCACCTGATGAGTAAACGACGGCCACAGCCACGGGCCACGCCAAAGCCGTCGCCCCTTTCCTTTTCTTCCACTTCCACTTACTTCTGCCACTCATACTTACTCTGAACATTTAAGCGGAAGTTCAAAATTAAATTACTTTTCGCCGCTCCTCTTAAAATCCATATTGAAAATTGACTGCTTTTATATAATTCGTAATTGCATTTAACTGCTTTATATGATCTTATGTTTATTTGAGGAGTCGTTCTATGTTTTCTTAAAAACCAAAAGATGTTGTATTTTTAATATACTAGTGTACCCGTGTGAGAACTCTCGCATGTTAAAGCCTACCCTTTCCCTATCCATTTGTCTATCTTTTCCATAGAGGAGAGGAACTACTAATTTACTTACAGAATATCAAACAAAATAATAATGTAATTGATGCACTTGTTGGAAACAATTTTTTAATAAAAGTTTTTTCAGCATTACAGAGAGATGTTCTTGGAACAATTCATACTTCTTTAAAAACAAAATTTGAAGAAATTATTCAATCTTCCTTGAGAGTTAGCTTTTCGCTTTCCTTGATAGTCATAAAAATAATAGAAAAGGTTTTTTACTCTTGAGAAAGCCAAGTAAAGTAGTACGAAAATAATGGATCGGGCAAGTACAGACCTATTCTTTGCAATATAATTTAACTTTCCTTGATTTGTTACGAGGAACCGAAGGGGTTTTGGAGAGTCAGGGTGCCAGCTTGCTAGGGTGCTAAAATTGAAAAATTATTTGTATACTAAAAAGTATTGGATTATTTTCTGCGTTCTCACATACCTCAAGAAAAGCAATTCCGAACCAAAAAATAATCAAACTAATATTTTCACCTTTGAGTACTGAATACCATTTGTTGCCATTAGAAACAGTTTAGTAGGCTTAGACTTCACTTCGGTATATGGGAATGTTGCTCAAATGATGTTTGCGTATTGAATATCTTAACGAACCGACACCATGAGTTTAATATCAAACGGTGTATTATTTACAATATGAGTTTGCAGCTGGGTGTTGATGTACACACTTCCAGATACCGCCAACATTTAAATCGTGCGTTTGGACTGCGATCGTTGGCAGTTGTCGAGTGACTTGCGTTATTCTTTCTGTAATTTTCAATTTAGTTGTTTTTTTTTAATTAATTCACTTAGTATTGTAAGCTAGCGCGTTTTGATTTTTGTTTTCCCTTTACTTCAAGCTATTTTACTTTAGCTACTTTACAAAGTTTGTTCTTTGTGTTGTGCCTTAATACAAGTTTTCCCCCACTACCTCTGCGTACCCATGCTAGAACTCTCGCATGTTTAGACCCCACACTCCTCCCTATCCTATTTTCATTCTAAGACGGAAAGTAGTTAACGAAACGTGTTTATTTGTTCAAAAATCTATAAAGGTAACTTGCAATGTACTAACACAATAACAAATAAAAATAAAAACAATGCAATTGATATGTAAAAGAGATTTTCAATAAATATTTATTCAATATCATGGAGAATTTTCTTGGAACAATTCCCAACACTTCCTAAAAGACATTTGAAATAATTATTCAATATTCTTTGTCAGTTAGGTTTTAGTTTTTCGTGGTAGTCACAAAAATATTAGCTTTTTACTTTTGAGAAAGCTACGAGTCTGAGCCCGCTGGTTTGAAATTTAATCGAATGATAACGAATATATTGGTAGAGGTCAACACAAACACAGTCTTCACTCTTCACACATGTACACACACATCCCTCCACAATTGAGTGCACAGAATTTACAGACCATGGCAAAACGTTAATTGAATAGTTTCACTACACGCATAAGAAACATTCTTGATAGGTATCAAGCAACTATTATAATACTTCTAGTTGTTGCTGGAGAGCAAATATTGAATTAATGATTATGCTAGTAAACCTAATCAGACTTCACAAACCACGGTGTATACAAAAGTATGTAAATATAAGAGTGAGGAATCTAATCCTTCTGAGCGTGTCGTCACAAAAATGGCCACCAGCATCAGTGGCTGAAATATTGAGGTGGCCTTGATAGTATTGAAGTGTGGAATTTAATTGAATGTCGAGGAATGTCTCGTCTTATAGATTATGGAATGAAAAACCTTCCTTTGAGGCCTTTGGCTTCAAAATTGTAGTTTTTAAGGCCTCAAAACTTTTGGTTTAGGAGTTATTTGATGAAAACTTTGGCAAGTGTTGCGGGTTGCATTTGACTTGAATATTTAGATGCGTTTTTTAAACAAATCCTTCATATATTTAAAGTCAAAGTGAAATTCGTCACGTCTCCGTGAAATTCTATTTCTTTAGACACCTCATTTATAAAGATTGGTTGCGTGTGAGAGCCGCAACGGAAAGGTATACTACTGAAATAATACAGGAGACGATAGGTACCTACAGGGATCTTAATCATAAATTACAAGAGCTGGGAATATCAATGGGATAATCATTGTAATTACATGGAACAATTATTAGTAAAACACATTTATTTATATTTTAAAAACTAGTGGTGCTAAGAATGGCACAGACTTTCTCGTATCAGTTTTCTATTTCCTTTGCTCTCGGCAAGCTATTCGAGCTTGCCACATACTCTTGCCCGCTACCATCTATCTCCGCGCTGTACATTTTTTTGATATTTTCTTAATTTTGTAGAACGGAAATTTTATTTTAAAATATTAAAGAACAGGAAATCTCTTCCTAAATGGTAAATGGTTCTAATCCTAAATGGTTCCTCTTCCTAAATGGTTCTTTGAAAATGTGGAGCCGAGTAAAGAAAATGGCGTTTCAGCGCTATTGTAAATTCGAAATTTGAAGCTCTTTCTCACAGAAAATTTTCCAGTTTCCGAAAAACTTCAATTGACGTTATTATAAGCACTTTCACTCACAAATACAATAATGTTTACTAATTGATGAAAATGTGCATATTAACGGTGTGAGAGATAAAAAATATTATATTTGTGTAATTTAAAAAAACAACAAAGAATACCCAAAAATGAACATTACAACATATTAAAGAGTGCAATTGGCACTACGTTCCAAAATTTTGAAGAAAAAATTTGAAGCCATTTTTGAGAAAATGGGCGTTTGAGAGTTTCTGAAAATGGGGAATGTTGAGCTCGTTTTCACAGAAAACGGTTGAGATTTCGAAAATCTTTATATCACATTATTTAATGCACATGTACTCATGAATATAACAATGAAAACAAATTTAGTCAAGTCATTTAATCCATTACTATAGAGAATTAATCGAAAGTAGAATTTCAGCACTTAGTCTGCAGATCGGTCACAGTGAAGGTTGAGAATGTTACCACCTGCACAGAATCTCACAGCCAATATTGGTGGAGCAGAATTGCAGTTTTGTGATGCACAAATGGCAGTACTTATAAAGTTTGAAGCAGGCACAAGCTGAATGCACTCGCGTAGCAAACACAATGGTCGGTGAGGATTGTACAAGATTGCGCAACACGACAGGCTGGCATTGTAGGAACTATTTATACTTGAATTCACTCACCCACATCGAAATAATGTTTGAATCAAAGTTAGCTCTGCACATTTAATTGAAAGTTGTGACAATACGTGGCATAGAAGCAGCGAGCATTGAAATTATACTTGCCATCGCTGATGAGAAGTACAAAGTGTTACGTAATACGTCCATGATAAACAATTAGGTTGGCAGTAAGTGCTAGAGTACACTTTAAATGTGGCGGCGATGGTGTAACGATTAGCGCATCAGACTGTTATACCCAAGTTCGCGAGTTCCTTCCTTCGGAGGGAAAGTAAAGCCGGCTGTTCCATGTTAGTAGATTTACTGCATGTAAAAGATCCTCATGCCTAAATGACGCCTCTGAGCTAAATTCAAAATCGCCTGTTTCGTCGCCCAAGAAATACGTTCTTCCTCCGCTAGTGGTAAAAGGAGCGTAGCAAAATTTGCGTGGTCAGACGGAAGAGCAGGCCTCATGGCCTGAGTTTCGCCACGTAAAATAAGGCATTAATTCAATTCAATTTAAATACACTGCACAGATTAAAACTTTGTAGAAAAGAAAAGTTGTATTTGTGCATTTAGGATTGTAATGCAAAAAAGAATAAAAGGAGCCGAGCATCGTACGTCTGCACGTTCTCCCGCGACAGAGGTTTTGGCTCCACTGACTGCCGGCGTGATTTGCCAGCAGCAGTGGGGCTAATATTTAGCACGCTGGGCGAATCCGAGCATGTGACTAGATATAATTTTTACATTAAAATTAAGCAGATTGCAAATAACAGATTAATAGATTGTGTTAATAAAGCATTTTGAATTGTGAAATTAGTGGCATATATCGTACAATTGAATTTATGAAGTAGCAAGTGCTCTGGAACATTCTAACGGCTTATATCTGTTCCTGGATTGGCGTGATCGGGCGATCGCGCCTTTGCGTGTATTTCCAGGAATTACAAGCTCGTATGAGCTAAACGTGTTTTGTAATTACGAATAAAATACATAGTCGGAATAATTTGTACAAATAACGTACCCATAATGCGATGTGCATATGTAAATAAATAAATTATAATGAACCAGCTTGCTTGTCTGAACAGTTAAGCAGTCAAGCATTTTACCAAATTAATAATAATGCGATTTTAGGAATTAATACACGTAAAACAGTGATTTGCATCACAGTACTACTGAACAGAGACAATGTATTGAATTACACATAACGAAATACAAATGAAATAGATTAATTTGTTACAATCAGCAATTTTGCAAGTCCCATCAGCAGATCAATGTCTTCAAGAATCGCAGCGCTCCCACTACGGCTCACAAATGAAACAAAATTCAAAATGTACATGAGTGATTGAAGTGGAACAAGCATAAAACATACATATACACAGAAAATGTATTCGTAACAATCATATTACAATGAATTAAGATATTTCATATTTGAGTATAACCAAAATGAAAATTAAACCCAATCATCAATCGCATGTTTTGTAAATTTGACAATGACCACATGAGCAATGAGAATATCAAACAATGAGATTAAACACCTTGTAAATTATTGAGAAGTACATTAGAAATAGTAGTTGGTAGAATAAAAGCAAAGTTAGAAAATGATATTTGAAAACTCTTACAACAAATAGATCGGTGTAATGTAATTATTATGTTGTGACAGACAATGGATCATCTAAGTCAGTACTTATTAATTAGTAGATTGCACAGTATGAGGTACATTTATCATGAACGCTTGAGTGCCTTGCGGTTACTACTTGTTTACAGGGTTGCGCCTTTTTCACCTCCGCTGCCACTTTATTGTCCCAGGTCGGCCTGAGGCTCCCGAAGGCTGCGGACCTGGTATTGATAGCTGGTAGCAGGAACAACAAGTTATTTACTGAATAGGTTCCAAAAAAGTCACCTCCACGAATATCCAAAATGCCTAATCACAAAAATTACAATTGAATCAAAAGAAGATTAATTGATCTCACATAACTGAAGTTAGACTTTAGGTAAATAGTAAATTCATAGGCTCTTCTGAAACACACGCAAAGTTTTGCACTAAAACATTGCCCTACCGGTCATAAGCCCGGAGTTGCATCGCACAGTGGTACTTTCCGGAAAATTGGAAACACGCAAGTATTTCCATGTTTCCGAAACCCAGGAAGGATCTCACACTCGCTGCGAGCCACAGGCCAAACAGTCTTCTTCCTGTAATGGAAAAGTGTTTGAACAGCTTCTTCTCGCGCGAATCCAGCCAACTGTTCTCTCACGGAATTTTATCCGAGATGGACAATTTGCCTTCAGACAGGGCCATTTCGCTTCTTTACATTAAGCACTTTGCATGGCTCAGCAGATTTCCGCTGTTACTCACATAGGATCAGTGGCGTAGCCTGATATTCAGCTTAGGGTATGTAACCCAAGAAATGAGAAAATAATTTAAAATTCTTAAATATCCCTGATTCACCAATGCCATTTCTGACACTTTGGTCAATTACAGCACATAACTAATTTGTATATTCAAAATAAAAACCAATTCAGTAAAAGTAATAATTGTTCACGTACTTCATATACAGGTTGAAGATTAGAAAAAGTTGACCGAAGTTCACGACCTATATGTACCCTCGTACTTTAATAATAAGAGCACTCTCAAACTCAATTATTTTAAAAATCATCCAATTCATTTCATTTCGGTTCCATTAGAATTGGCATAATTTATAAAATGGAAAGCGCTGATCTGTAATAAAAAACAATAGGAAAGAGAAAATCAATCAATTTACAGACACGTAACGAAAAACAGTTGGCAGTTGTTCTTTACTGCTTACATCAGGGGTATCATCCAGTGTCGATGAGAGAAAAGAGGCCTTAAAAATTTCATTTTTAATTTCACGGGACATTACCATACTCACACATGAAATCCAGTCGTTCTGAATTTCTAGTGTGGTTGCATAAAACTGTGGAATTTTGTATATCATCCTTGAGAGTTTAATAAATTTTCATTATGTCTCTTATTTATTCTATGAAATTTTCTGTATTATTTTGATGATCCCCTATTTCCATAGCCACGAAATACAAGTCCTTGTGTCCCGAGAAACCATACAACCCGAAAGAAGTGTGACAAAGTTTCCCTATTTTTCTTATATCACTGTTGCATTGCACAACAAAGCCTGTTCTGGCTATATAATAAAATTCTATCTTCTCAGATTTTCCAAACATACATGAGTGTACGAGTACTTATTAGTGTCTTGATAGCCTTGTAAATATTATTTAAATCTGCGTAAACATTGAAATTCTACCCTTTTTCTTTTGAGAACATAAAAGATCAATAAAATAGTGTTTTACGACTTTTGCATCCGCATATCTATGATTCATGCTCACAAATATTATTAAAATGTTTCTAACATTTTTTAATGTTCGTATATGATACTGAGAGGGTTTTGACAGAATGCTTTAATTATATTTTCCTTTTCAGAGAATGTTGGTCTATATATTTCTGGTTTCAATTTGTCCACGCCACAATACGATTCCATAATTATGTAGGCTCTTACTTGGATCGCGTTGTGCTCGCCATTCCTCAGCACGGATGTGGATTGCCCGGTCACATACCCTTGTGCATTCAACCACGACAATCCCTAACCTACATTCGCTACAAATATATATTTGTTAATGCATTAAAATAAGGTAATAAAGCAAATAAAACTACTATGCTAATTAATTAATCTTGTTCTCTAACAAACACGGAAGAGAACAATGAAGTTTCGTAACACAGTTGAGGTATTTCATAGGCCCCCTGGATGAAATGGTTCCCTGCGCATCTGATTCACAGCGCAGGCGAGGCTGCATTTCAGAGTGAGTCGTTCATCCTTGTCAAGAATAGAATCTTCAACGGTGCAATGTTTGAAATATAATGAAATATTGTGTAATACACAATTAAAATTACAAATAGAAAATTTACAATCATTTAAAAATAAAAATAGTTGAAATTGTCAGGGTATGTAACACATCACCCACATCCATGGACGCTACGCCCCTGCAGAGGATGTACCTGTCATTTAGCTCGACATGGTGCAAGCCAAGTGCCACACAAGACTCATCACAAACTTCGACGCTGCCTTCCACAAGACATAACAGATATGGTTAAGGCTTTCCTCACTGACCGCACATTTGTGGTAAATGTGGAAAACCGAGATCCTGAAAGCGGAGGATAGAGGTCGGGGTCCCTCAAGCTTCCGTTCTCTCTCCGCTGCTGTAACTCGCTTTATGTCAATGACATACCACATATATGACACACCACACATGAATATGATTATTCCTCAATGCTGACGACATAGCCGTCCTAGCAAGAGGAATAAACCTAGACCGCAAACTCAGAATACTACAAACAACAGATGAACCTGACGCACAAGTGAGCAGAAGAAAACCACTTGACTTTTTCAGCGGAAAAGTTTCAGGCAATCTGTTACACTCGTAAACACAAATACACAAAGCGGTTCACACCGCCAAAACAAATTACACTACAAACTAAAAACTGAAGTGGGTGTCTAAGGCTTCTTACCTGGGCGTCACTTTCGATCGAAGGATGCATTTACATGTCAGGCAAATTCGAACAAAACTTCAGGTAAGAGTTCGACTCCTACAACCTCTTTTGAGGGAACCTACATTTCCCTTGGAACTTCGCCTGGCACTCTATAAAACGTGTTGTTGGCCTGTAGCCACCTACGCCGCAACGACGTGGTAGACTACAGTACAGAAGTACAAGGATACACTTGAGCTAGTTCAGAACAGAGTTCTAAGATTCATAGCGGGCCCTCCGTTTCGGAAACGGTTGAAAGTTCTCAGGAAGGAACTTGATATCTAGTCCTTTACTCAATGCTTGAGAAAGCAATCTTTTGACGAAGCCTATCAAGCCTTTCAAACCAGCGAAGCACCGGCGATGCTCAAACAAGTAGCTCGACATGTCCTTACTATAGGACAAAGATGACAAACACTCCCCTCGGATGTTTTGAGGGCCTAGTGCAACACACCACAACAGAACTCAGTCACTAACATGACTAAGCACAAAAGGCGATTTGGCTACTGACCACATGGTCCGACACGAACTTATACCAGCAACCTACGCATAGCAGTAAAACGCGAACTGCAAACATACAAATAGTACACTAACCTTCGGCTAAGCCACATGGACATAAAAATGCGCATTTGTGATTTGAGTTTGTAATAACAATGAATTTGTAACGCTAAGCATATCATTAACGCTAAGCATAGCATTAACTATCCATAACTATGAGCAATAGTGTCAAAAGACGCATTATTCAAACTTTCTTACCCTGCAGAAAAAAGTGTAGGCACAGCATGTCATTTTAGTTCCCGCCTTAATTCCAGGCATTACTTTTCTCAGGGAAACGCCGATCGAAGATAAATAGTCGATGGAGACTCTTACATTGTAAACTCCGAAATCAAGCATTATCCGCAAACATTAATCCTTCTTCGCTTCGAGGAAAGCGATGTCTACTAATCATATCAACGTAATCCAATAAGACACATTTATTTACCTTTTGAAAATTATTACACGTATTTTGAAAACGTTAATGCACCACGAGAACCAGAAATACCTATAAAAAATACATGGTGAACAGAATACGACATTCAATGCTCAGTCGCTAACGGACTGCGTGGAATCATGTCTCTTGAAAATATTTCCAAACTTCCTATCTTCATGGATTGTACGATTAAGAGGCTTGTAGCGCTCCCGGTGGCTATGGGCGCGTCGTTCGCTCGTCCACGTTCCTCTACAAGAGTTATCCGTCTATATTTGTCTATAATTTTGATTCACTACATGCTGAAAACTGCTTACTGAAACAATCAGCGTACATTAAGTATATTGAGAAACACGAGAAAAAATAATTAAAAATAGTTTACTCTTTTGGTCCCACAATGCGATGTCATTCGTATTTTTAACAATGGCAATCTCTCAATGTGAACAGCTTCATGTGCACGTAAAACAGGCAACATTGAAACCTTTTTTAAAACAAGAAACACATTAATGACAACTCAAAGCACTAAAAACTAAACTAAATCCACAAACTGCTCCTGCTTTTTATGAATTTACAAAACCCAAACATACAAAATTACCCCCAAAATTAAAATATCGGTTTCAAATTCAATGGGCCACGAGATCAACCAGATCGATTGCGGAGTATAAATTGTGGAGAAAATCGGCTGAACGGTTTAGTCGCTAGCGTTTTTCACAGATAGACGAACAAATGTTTTGCTTTCAATTAGTTTTTTGGTTTCGCGGACCCACAAAACAAGGATTCTGGCTGCACTACGTGTAAAGAGATTTTTTCTTTATTTAATAACTGAAATTATCCACTTTTTCGTTACCAGGGCCCTGTAATAAGAGTTTTTCTGCCGAAAATTCTCCGTTTTTTCGCGCAGCATTACATAACTTTCCCTATACTATACCGGCTGACAGCTGAAGTCATATGCAAGGTTCACATCAGTGCCTGTAAATAAGTTCTCATTTCTGAATAAAATATTCTTTTTAGTATTTTACTGAATTATGTGAATTATCTTTCATAGCATATTTACAAAACGTGAAACATGTAGGGCCACGAAGTGTGTCACGCTGGAATTTAAATATGCTGGGAGTAATGTCTGCAGGTCTCTAAGTAACCTCAATTTTGAATATTTGATTGTGTTTTCCGTTGCTTCAACAGCTATGGTGATTAGAAATCAACAAAAAACTTGTTTCACATATTAATTTTTCTTAATTTTAGACAAGTGGACATCCGGGCATTTTACCCAAATGTGCAAGACCACTCTTTTCATGATTTGTTTGTTTCATTTGAGCACAACACAAGAAATAGCTTAGTGGGACAATATTTAGACACTATACTCGCTAGTCTGTGTCGTAGATAATGCACACTTCCTTTCGTAGCCGACACGACACACTGCAACTGTGACGTCGTGGGTTGTACAAATCACAGACAAGATGGCTTTGGTGTATATATTATTTATTTACATATATGTACATACATAGGTGCCGTACCATTTACTACAGGAGCGTTTGCACCTCGTTAGCACCCGCTAACTATCAACACATTGTCACATGAGCCTGGCGCTCATTCCCGCAAGCTTGCGGCCTCCCACGCACACTGGCGTCTCTCGATAAAAGTTTGAGGAACAATGCTGGCCCTTTCCAGAGCCCACCCGCCTCGCTGTGACCGCGTCGGCACCCCGCGGTTGCGACTGCCCGGTCTGCGATGCATCTGGCGTAAGCCGGACACCATCCCTCCGGACCTGCACCCTGGGGTTTCGCCCCCGCTTCTTCCGGCCCTTTTGTGATGCATTCAACACGTGTTCACTGCAAGTGTCCACGATATCCGCTGTGCACCACAGTGCCGCTGTTTCAGTAGCGGACTCTACACAACCATACATGCTGACGCCGCCTCCTAAAACAATATATCCTCCACAGCCGCTGTCCCCACCGCATTTGTTGCTGCAACCGAGGTGTGTCAAGCTGGAACAGCCATGTCAGTCACCGGAATGAAATATGTCAAATGATTTATAGTTATTTAATTGCTAATTAATTGCCATGATTTGAAATTAATTGCCACGCATTTTTGTGGCGAAAACAGGTGTCAGCACACACACACACATACATACACACACACAAGTTGGTCGTAGCACACAATGGTCGTAGCTCGACGGAGACCTCCAAATGATTTATCGCTAATTATTTGAAACGAAAATACGTGTAAATTAATCCCAAACTGTGGCAATTAATCAGGAATAAATCATTTGACATGTTTCATTCCAGTGTGCTGACATGACTGTTCCAGCGTGACGCATCTCTGCCACCGCCGTGGGCGCTGTGTTCATCACTGCCATCGCCACGTCGATCGTCGCCGTCACCGCCAATGTCCCTGACGCCAACGGCACCTCCACCGTCTCCGCCACTGCAAGTGCCACCCCAACCGACACCGACTCCATTGCCATCCCAGCCTCAGCCTTCGCCTCCCCCACCGCCAGTCATCGCCGTCGCCGCTGCAGTCACCCATACCACCGCCACCGCCACCGCTGCCGCCACCGCCGCCGCGACGCCGCGCACAGCGACCTCCCGCTAACAGCTGATGCCTCTAATCGCGTGCGACACGACAGGAAACTCGCCACGAGGGCAGGGCGGCGGGTAGAGCGTAGCCAAACCCTTGTTTAATTACTCTTCATTCCGAAATAGGTATAATAACTCGTAATGAAAAAGCTCCTCCATTTGGTGAACAAGTAGTTAAATAGAGATAAGGCGGATATGGAAACACGGCATGCATCGCCTCTCATAATGAGCGCACTATGTTAGCATTTGCCCCCGACTGAATGTTGATTTTTTATTTTAAGAAGAGACAACTGGATAGCTGATATGGAATTCCAAGTGAAAATGATTTGGCTTCTTCTCAGTTATCCAGTGTTGCACGCAAACCCTTAAGAGGAAAAAACATCATTACAAAATCGTTTTTATTTAAATCCTCGATGGTTTGGTTTCTAATGCGAGGGTTTTACACAGGCGCGGCTCGTCATTAAAGGCTGAAAGGCGGAGCCTCTCCTAGAGAAATCGCCCTCCAAAAGAAATTTAAAAATATGTTTAAACATGTATTTATTTATTAATAATGGATTTCTGAGATGTATTATGTAAAAATCATGTCAAACGTTTTCTTTGTCGGTTCGTTAACGACCGTCCGTAACGCATTTGAAGCTGTTGACAGGGAAGAGAGAAGCTTTAGGCTCCCACTTCATTCCGCCATAAGGCCTGTGTAAAACGAGGAGGAAATGACGTCATGCATTCACTGCACAGGCTTACCGGCGGACGAAAGGCTGCAACCAGGCAGCCTTCAAGGGTGGGGGTCTAGGGTCCGCAGAAAGGTGTGCTCACCAGACGGCATTACTATGCAGTTCAGCGGCTAGCATTACAATTCAACTAGTTTTCCCGATACGCGATAGGAGCGTTACTCCCTTAAGTCTGTATCAGATTTATTAATAGAAATACAATACAAGCAATGCAATGCACTGTAATGTAATGTAATGCAATGCAACGCAATGCAATGCATTTGCAGCCTTCACCGTTTATAAAACCACGAGCCGCGACTGGTTTTTCATCTTGAGTACAACCTTAATACCATTCATTCTTCCTGTATAGAAATAGACTATCATGTAATGTCTCTGCAACAGTAAAATGGAAACTAACTTAAGTGAAATAAAGAGTTCGAAGATAACTGCGATCGTAAATTTAATAGTCATCAATGAGAAAAGAAAATTATATCAAGTTCGTTAAACACATTACAAAAGACTGTTCACACCCAGTATTCTAAAGAGTATTTTATTTCCTCTAATAGCTTCCACTTGTCGGTAGCAACTAAGTTGCTTATAATAACGTATTTTGACCGAGATTACACTGGTCAATAGCATTTTTGCAACAAAGAATCTGAATGAAGTTGTTGCCAGTTGCGTTCCAGCTAGGATTACCATCTTGCCAATTCCAGAAAACCGGTGATCCCTGTGAGCGGAGGGGGGTAATAATTTAAAAAAAGTTTTCTACATTACGGAACTCTAAAAACAACGACACAGACTTTTTTTCATTTCTTTAAAATATATTTACATTTCTTCGGTTTTTATTGATCTATAAGTAATTAATATTTCATAAAATAGTGTAACTCATACTTTGCTAACGTTCCATTTTTTCCAGCTATATTTTTCGTTAATACTAGCTTTTTTTAACAGAGATATTTGTTTTTTTGAGAATATCAATAAATTGATCACAAGTCAAGTCGTAGTTCAACTTTACAAATCACTCCGATTTTACAATGCTTAGATTTATTTCGATAATCGGTCCAAACATTAAATAGTATTGACCAAATCCTCTCAACAGGAGCGTTGCATACAAGAATAGATAAATTTTACCGACAGGTTTACGCAACTCTGTAAATATTTTGTCATTTGATGCAAAAACCTTCACCCACTTTTTATCTGACGGCTCATCAAGATAAAAACAGGCACTATTTTGGAGCGCAGCTGAATTTCGTCGTATAAAGCATCTTCATCTACGCGGAGACCCAAAATATTTGTAGAATAAAAACAACAACAAAAAACAAGTGGTGCTACAGAATGGCAAAGACTTTCCCGTATTAGTTTTCTATTTCGTGTGGTCTCAGTTAGCTATTCGGACTTGTCGGGCTTCATACAACTACAAAATTGAAGATAGATACTTTTCTTTCAAATAAAATTTATTCTTCTTAGTCAGCGGATTCTTTAAGGTCATGTACATTTGTTTGAAAATTTTAATAGTTTTCGCGCAATATTACGTTCAATATGTGCTATTACAAATTAATTAACAATATAACGCTATAACATTTACAAAAACAACATTTTCTCAAAAAACGGCTCCAATGTTTTTAACTTTTGGTAAGGATAGTGCCTAATGTACTCTATGAGATGATATAAGCGACAAATTGCTCTATTCTTTCGTTTTCTCAAAAATTACAAAATTGTTTTTGACTTTTCTCTCTCGTCGTTAATATTGGCGATTTATTCGAATTATTAGAGTTATGAATACATGTGCTTTAAATAATGTCATTTAATGTTTCTTGAAACTCAGCTGTTTTCTATCAAAACATGCTCAAAAATCCGCACTTTCAGAAACGTTCAAATGCCATTTCTTCATCAATGGTTTAAAATTTCTTCTTCAGACTTTTGGAATGGGTAGGGCTAATTACTCTCTTATTATGACATAATTTTTGAAGTATTTCTTTTGTTTTTTCAATAATTACACAAATGTAATTTTTTTGAAAGATCTCTCTCACCTTTAATTTGCACTTCGCCAGCAATTTATAAACGTTATTGTATTTGTTAGTGTAAGAGCTTTAAATGAAGTTTTTCGAAAACTCAAAAATTTTCTGTGAAAAAGCTTTAAATTTTACATTTTTAAAAGCGCTTAAACACCATTTTATTAAAAACGGCTCCATGTTTTTTAAGAGAAAATTGCCATTTAGTGCGAGGTGTTAGTGTTCTTTAATATTCTAAAATTAATATTTCCGTTCTATAATTAGGAAACCGAAGAATTGAGGATATGTTAAAAAAAGTACTTTAGGCGCCGATAGATGCAACTGGCACGAGTATTTGGCAATTGCGAATAGCTAGCCCAGACGCAAGGAAATAGAAAACTAATACGGGAAAATCTGTGCCATCCTGTAGCACTACTAGTTGAAACTGATGAAAGAGAAGTACTTAAACGGACTTTTTTCAAAATGATATCATTTTTACTTTCCCGTATACTATACGACGTACGTACGTATAGTATAGGGAAAGTTATGTAATGCTGCGCGAAAAAACGGCGGATTTTCGGCAGAAAAACTCTTATTACAGGGCCCTGTTAACGAAAAAGTGGATAAATCCAGTTGCTATATTAAGAAAAGAAATCTCCTAACATCTGGTGCAGCCAGAATCCCTATTTTGTGGGTCCTTGATACCGAAAAACCAATTGAAAGCAAAACGTCTGTTCGTCCGTCCGTCTGTGAATAACGCTAGCGACTAAACCGTTCAGCCGATATTCTCCAAAATTGATATTCCCTGATTATTCTCTCGACCCCTTGAATTTGAATCCGATATTTTAATTTTGGAGGGTACTTTACATGAAGCCTTTGGGACATGTTCATAATTTTCAAAAAAATGGCGCCAACAATATTGACTAAATTTCGTTGTTGAATAGTCTGACCGTCATTTAACACAATGGCGTAGGTCTTATGTTGGTTGAAAACTCTGACTTTTCGAAAATTGAAAAAAATTGAAAATGTTTTCGGCATCTTCCAACAACTGCAATTATGAAGATACAATTTCTGTTCTTTATGAAATGTGTTCATAAAAAACAGACTCAAAGCTAATTTTTTTGAGAAGTTAGCCAGTGTGATGAGGAACAATGAATTGCAAGAACAACAAGCGTTTCGCTGCGCAATTTTTTAAATATGTCGTAAAAAACTAGGCCATTGGTGAATGAGTACACAGCTAATTGCACTTGTATATTGTTCGTAAGATAGCCAAATGTGAGGAAGTTGTATCCCACACCGAATCTGCGTCCCGAATTGTCCGTCATACTGAATTGAAAGTGTCATTTTTTATGCCCGTTCGATTACGAGCTCAAAGCTATTTTTTGGTCTGATGGTAGAAAATTATTTTTCAATGCCGATTCTGACCTCTGCGGCGTCTCTTAGTAGCCATCTTACTGATTCAAAGATGTCAAATTTGTCACTAATCCGTGTATATAGGTACACACCCGAGAAAAATATTTTTCAATTTATTTTAATATCTAGAAGACGAGTATGTGAGTGCCATACCAATTGGATGTCTCAAAGGTTGTACAAGTTTTTTAAGTGCGACGTATAACAGGTGCACGTGCCATACTTACGTTTTTGAGATATGTTTATTGTCTGAAACACGAATATACGTGTGCCATACCGATATCATGTCCCTACGGAGAGGAATAAACCTATATATTTGTAAAATATTTTAAAAAGTAGGTGAATTAAGTTCTATTTATGCTGACTTTTTAGCATGTAAATTAAGAATGGTACTGGCAATGTTTGAAGTGGGTATAATTGGAGTATTGAAATAATGCTTTTTATTACAAAGAAGTAAGTCTTTATAAGTTTTGCAGCGTTTATAATTCCCAGTATGATTCCCACTGCTGTTAACACATTGAGTAGTAGTGGTTTTGGGGGAGCGAACAATTTGTATAGTGATGATCTTGTAAACAGCGAACACAAGGTGGAGCTAAATAACAATTTGCTTGCGGATGACCGTATCGCTGGCATCTTTTATATTGAATTGGTAAGTTATGAGAAATGTTTGTTTGAATTTTAACTATGCTATGAAAAAGGTTTTCTATTTTGAATATTTTTGAAGCATCTTGATTTTTTAAGAGATATATTGAACAGATCTCAATTCCCGCCTTTTATTAAAGAGGCGATAAAGTTTTAGAGCTGGAATATGTAGTCGTTGTAATTCCATATACATTTCTTCGTTAGTATAACTAACAGGAATATCTTAAATGACAACATAGGTAGTTAGTATCGTGGGATCACGATAAGAATAAAATTGGGAACTATTTGATTCACAAAACGTCCTGTAGTTTCGAAAATTCTCTATTGAACTAAATGTAATTTTCACTGCATTCTTGATAATTTTTGTAGAAAAATCATTTTTAACAATTTCTTGCAAATCAGCAATGAAATTCTGAAATTGTCTCTTGACCTCTTTCAATTGTTTTTATTTACAAGACGAAAAATTGGGGGCTCACGTTAAGAACATTTGGGGGGTCCGGGTTAGACACCAATGTGTTTATATTCCAAATGCTAATAAAAGTTTTACAAGGCGAATGAAATAAGTTATATTAACCTACATCAATAGCTCGTAACGTTCCCTTCAAAATAATATAATGGTGAGAAGACTTACCGATGAAATAGCGAAATCAGTCAATTGAGAATAAGCACTTGAAGAAACTTTCCTTGGTTCGTATAGGTAGGAGGCTGGCTATCACTTAGGAGTTAACAATTGTGGACAATTGCTTAACAATTGCTGGACACACAACATAATACCAACGGAATGGAAGACTGCTCTAGTCATTCCTATATTTAAAAAAGGATTACGAACGGTATGTGAAAACTATAGAGGTATAAGTCTTCTGAATACAACTTATAAAGTGTATGCTAAAATCAGTAATAATAGAATGAAGAAAATAATGGAAGCAATAATTCTGGAAGTACAATCAGGATTTAGAAAAGGGAGATCATGTTCTGATAATATGTGTGTGTTAAAACTATTGGAAAGAGAATTCAATGTACAAACATGTATGGTCTTCATAGATTATGTAAAAGCTTTTGATAACGTTCTGAGAGGAAAATTATGGTCAAATATGGACAGAAGAGACATACCAAAGCGTCTAATCGAAGTTATTCGAAACGTGTACAAAGATACCCAAATCAATGTAAGCACGAAATCAGGTAAAATTCTCAAAAGGTTTATAAATAAAGAGACAAGGGTGCTGCATGTCACCCACACTTTTTAATATTTATCTTGACGATGCTATCAGAATATGGAAGCAGAAGATGAAGTTTTTAAATTTTACCGATAATTTTAATAATAAAAAGTGTATAATGAGACTTCTGTTTGCGGACGACCATGTGATGATATCTGATAATGAAGACACTCTACAAAAAGCTCTATATGAACTGCAGATGATCATTAAAGAATATAATTTAGAGATATCTATCCAAACAATTAAGTCAATGGCATTCCAAGGAAAATACCCAATTATATGTAAATTAGTGGTTAATAGCCAAAATATCGAACAAGTAAGTCCATTTATGTTCCTGGGTTGTGATATGTCTTACAAAGGAGAAATTGATGCTGATAAGAAAATTGAAAAATTTAACAGAATATGTGGATCAATTGGGAGGACACTAAAAAGTAAAGTCAGGAAATATACGATCATGAAATATTATAAAACCTTAGAGGTTCCTTGTGGGCTATATGGATGTGAAATCTGGACCATGGACACAAACATTTCAAGTAGGATTCAGACTGCCGAAATCAAGTTTTGAAGGGGTTGTATTGGTGCCACAAGGAGAGACAGGATCCTCAATGAAGAGATACGTAACTACCTAGGAATTTATAATCTAAATGGCAAAATTGACGTATACAGGAAAGCATGGAGAGACCACATTGATAGAATGGTGTATACACGAATACCAAAACAGATTCTGAAATATAAGCCAAGAGGAAAACGAAACATAGGAAGATGGATGGACCAATAGAAGGAAACGCCACGGAACGAAAGTTCTAATGCTTGCAGCAGCAGAAGAAGAAGAAACTTTGCTTTTCACTGATCGCACTTGGCTGACTGTCCAGTAACAAATGAAGATGACACTATCAGTTGATGGGTTACAGTCTTGCAAAGAATGACTATTTTAAAATGTTTCCAATAGGCAACAGCTCTCTACAAAGCTATAAATCAAGGGGCTCGCGTTAGGAACCGGGCCCGGGTTTGGATACTTTCCTCTATCAGCGTAATTTTTGGCAGGATTATGTTTCAATAGCAAATCCTTTTTATTTCCATTTGTGTTATGTTTTATTAAAGAATTGTGTTCTTTGGTGTATGAAACTATAATCTGAAGTAAAATACTGAATCATCTCTCCATAGTTTCTCTCCTGTAACAACTCTCAACAAAAGAATATAAGAAAATTATGTAACAAAGTGTTTCTTTCACTACTTATTTATCGCGAATTTAATTACCTGCAATTTTATTACAGCTCATTCTTGTCAGTAAAATATTTTTTTCATTATCGTAGTTATCGGATTTATGTATTTTTTAAATATCCTTTTTATGATTGTGTATACAACTGAAGAATAATTTTGTTTTCAGGGAACGTACTTAGACACAATCCATCCACTGGATGACTTCTCGAAGAAGCGGCCAGAAATAGGCCAACGCATTAAGCTTAGCGAGGGAGACGTTGCTCAAACTAATCTATTGTACAAATGTCCACGTAAGTACATACTACTTAATTATCTCTTAGTCTCATGTGTTGCAACATACACAATGTTTCCTCTTTACAGTAGATAATTAGATCAATTTACACATTAGTGATGATAATGAATTTCATGTATTTCTCTATGGAATGGAATGCAACATGCACAATCAGTGATCATTACTGAAATATACCATTATCAATCATACAAGCGACTGAATTCAGGGAGTTTTTTGAAATCTCTCCCTAAGGCTTCTATGGCCTCAAAGGGGTGTGGATTGTGGTGGTGGTACCCTAGTCTGACCGTGTCTCGGCCGATCAGCCGCCACCGGGTCTGTGGGTCCGTTCCCTCCGCTATCTATTTGAATTTTTACTACTGCAACTGGTGTTGCCAATTCGAGGGTTGCCCGGCCGCTCTATTTATGGCAAGCATGTTTTGATTTCTTAATATTGATATCTTTTTAATTAATTATTAACTCGTATCTTTTTAATTTATGCATGCTAGGAGATACTTGACCGAATTTTTAATGGTGGTAATTAGTAAATTAAAAAGTGATTCATACTAGTAAAAGGTCATTTACTACATGAAATTCAATTTTGATACAGGTTTTAGCCGAATGTCGCAATGCGCATTATTATAAGAACTATAATTACGATCTAAAAAATTTACAGTTTCTATTACTCTTTTCTTGACTCTCGTCAGGATGGTTTTACAATGAAAGTCTTTAAGAAAACATACCCTTCAGCTTATTTCATTGATAACAGGCTCACAGTTCTTGGACAGCTTCGTCCACGATAGCACAGAGCGGAATGGAGAGCGTTGCCCTCTAGGCCGTCCCTCGCTGCTAAGCTCATCAATGGGATGTCCGATTACACAATGTAACCGCCCTCTGGTCAGGAACCGTCCTCAGCGCCGTCGGCAGTCTTGCGTAATTTTTAATGTTATTACGCCTAATATTGTTGCTCTCGGCGTGACTTTTTCGTGTAGAAATTACTGCTTAAATCAGTGAGCAAATGCGTTCGTCCTGACTTCTCTCTCTCGCGGTCTGATCGGTTCTCATCGCCATCTTAACACCACCGCGGCGTTAGCTTCTCTTCGCGATCTCAATCCTACCGCGGTCAGTTCGATTCTCTTCTCTACCTCTCCGGTCCTAACACCACGAAGCTGTCTCTTCCCCCCTTTTCCTCGGCGAGACTCCTCCCTAATTTCTATCTATCCAATCATTCTACCGTTTTATTTTGCCCTTGCCTCGAGTTTCCCTATTGGTTGAAAAGGATTTAGGTCCCTGGACTTCGCGGTAAATTTCCAGTAGCACGCACGTGGAGAAGGGACATTCTCCCATGGGGGCAATCGCATCCCAGAGTCGCTGCTTTTTCCTTCCTAGACTGATCGTACCCGCGCGCTTGGCTCGTTACGCTGTTCCGCCCGATTAGAGAAATCGGCGACGAGCGCGTCGGCTCAAGTACCCATCTCAAGAGGCTACTGCTGTCAAGCAACGCTCCCCTCTCCGCCTTTGTTACTCGCTCGTAAATCTATCGCCCGGGCTGACGCCGGTCCGTCGCAGCCACGCCGCTGGCCGCTGCCAATTCGTGAAGATTCGAACAGAAATCCTTGTGCTCGCGCGCTCCTCTCATGCGTGCTCTTACACTCGCTTTCTTATTAATTTCCTTATACAGAGTGTTTTTTTATCGTTCGCCGAAGATTCCGGCCGCGTCGCCCGGGCAGTCGAGGGCTCATTCGCCCGGCAAACCGCTGACTCAACTCCCGTGCTATCCGAGAACTATCACTGCGCCGCTTAACGTACCTTAAAGAAGATGCTGAAAATGGTGTCCTTCGGCTCGAATGCATTCTTGGCACCTCCGAAACACATTCTGATTTGCTCTTTGAAGTAAATCTCGAGGAATTGCTGCGATTTTCTCTTCAATAGAGCGCCGGAGCTCTTCCTCCGAATGCGAGTTTTCTGCATACACCTGATATTTTCAAGTACCCCCACAGGAAAAAATCACAAGGAGATAGATCAGGTGATCTAGGAGGCCATAACCCATGACTAATTATACGATCGTCACAATAAACATTATTTAAAAAGTTCATGGATCGAACAGCAGTCTGAGCAGTTGCCGAATGCTGTTGAAAGTATTCATAGTGCCTTTCTTCTGGTGTCAATTGTTCGAAGAATAATGCCAATATTTGATGTATGTAAACGTCAGCAGTAACGGTGGTGTTGAAAAAAATAGGTCTGATAATTCTTGTGGAACTCAGCTCACACCACACTCCGATCTTTATGTCGTAAAGTAGTTGTTCGTGAAGCTCTATGAAGCAAGATTGGTGAATAAACAAGATTAGCTTTCTATTACAAAACTGGCTTCTTGAATAATTTATAATGGTTAGGTATAATTATATTCGTTTTAAGCACATTGAATCTTATGTACTACCAATATTTCAGCAATCTACTGTGAACTATCTTTGCTTAGCGAACTATAATCGTTACTTTCCAAAATAATGAAATAAAATTCATCAGAATTTGCTGTTGTAGTAGCAACACTCGAACACCTTTCAAAATTAAATACTTATATTTTAACACTCACACCCATAAATGAACCTATCCTGAAACGTTATAAACTCTAGAGAAAAGTAGAACACAATATTTTGATAAAATATTCAGTAACATAATTTTCGTTACTGTTACTGCTTAATGTATATTGCTACTAAGGCGCCGGCTAGCTACGTACCTGGAAGATACCTTCACTAATAAAAATGGAAGGGTCGTGGCCAAGGTGAATTATGGATAGAAAAGAAACAAGTCAGTACTATTAACATACAAAATGTAACGTTGAACTTGGAGAAAAGAAGAAGAAAATGTGTTACTAAGAAAAGAATTTACTTGAGCTCATTGAAGAATAAAATTAAAAGAAAATTGCACATGAACTTTTAATTTTCTAAGACAATAAAATAAGTCCGAGCGCGCCTTTGCATTTACCAGAATAAATTCCAAACGTTCTTTCTTATTACTTTCTCGCCTTACGAATACTTGGTAAGAAGAGAAAGTTATGCAATCGTGCTCCGGAAAACGACCTTTCCAGTGCACTGCGCTTGTGTGGCGTAGTGGTATCAGCGCCAGCACGTTAACTCTTGAGGAACAATGTTCGGGTGTCGGAATAGAAAAAAACTTGCTGGTTGAAGACACTGCGAGAAAGCCCGGGCCAGTCGTTCTGCAGGCGGAGAAGGACGGGTGCCGTAACGCCAGAGACTTTCGCACTTGTCAGTATATCGAGTGTGGCAGGTCGCGACAGCTCTCATTTTCAATAATCATTCCAATAATAATTTATTCTCTGGGGGTCCTGGTAAAATCACAAAGATTTCGAACTCACCCGGACGTGACTGCTACGTCCGGAGATCCGCCTCTCTCTATCCTGTAAATTCTTTTAAGCCTCTCCTCCTGCTCGCGTTCGAAAATCCCTTGTTTTTGGAAACAATGTGATTGGTCAACACCTAGTGCGTCTAATTTTAGTTTAGTCCAATAGCAGCCCGTCTTTTGAGTGGAAATTCCCGGAACGATCCCACCCTCGCATAATGCACTTACCAGTAACTGCGCGATTGAAACGACCGGAGTCCAGCGATGTTTGAGTTACACATATTAATTTAATGGCGTCGAAAAGGAGGTGGATGTTTCAACAAAGTCTTTGTATTCTAAAGGGGGTGAGACGGGTCCGCGAGTTCTGGCCGCGTCGCGGGCCAGAAAGGGGAGTCTTGGAAAATAATTGATGACAACTCCGGCACGCGCCTGACTGAGGGTGGTCTAACATGCCTCGAAAAAAACTAGTGGTACTTCAGAGTGGCATAGATTTTCCCGTATTAGTTTTCTATTTCCTTTGGTCTCGGCTAGCTAATCGGACTTGCCGCTTTCTCTTGCCAGCTGCCATCTTTCGCGGCCCAAAGTACGTTTTTTTGACATTTTATTAATTTTTCGTTTTCCTTATAGTAAAATAGAAATATTTTTAGAAGACTATTAAAAAACAGTAAAATCTCGTTCAAAATGGCAATTTTCATTGAATAATTTGCAGCCATATTTAACAAAATCGCGTTTAAGCGCCACTGTAAATGCGAAATTTGAAGCTCTTTTTCACAAACAATTTTTAAGTTTTCAAAAAAATCATTAGAACTCTTTTGAAGTAAATTAACTCATAAATGCAGTAGTGTTTACAAATTCCTAGAAATGTGCATATTAACGGTGAGAGAGATGTTTCAAGAAAAACATTGGCTAATTTTTGAAAAAATGAAAAAAAAAAGTTGAACTTAACGTCATATTAAAGAGTGCAATTAGCACTACTAGTTCGAAAAGTTTGAACAAAAAAATTGGTGACATTTTGTGAAAATGGCGTTTGAGCCTCGCTGAAAATGCGGAATTTTGAGCTAGTTTTCACAGAAAACGGTTTAGTTCTCGAGAAAATTTATAGGGCATAAGCAAAGATTCTCTTAAATATAACCATGTGAACAAATCGCCGCTAATGTATATATTAACGATTAGAGAAACAAATTTAAAAAATTACATTCTTGTATTTTTTTTTAAAAAAAGAAAAGAGCAAAATGGCTTTTATGTCAACTCATAGAATACATTTAGCACTAGTCTTACCAAAAAAATTAAAGAAACAATTTGGAGCCGTTTTTGAGAAAATCTTTGTAATTTTTTAAATTGCGCATATTAGACGCAATTTTGCGCGAGAAAAACTGAAATTTTAAAAACAATGTACATGACATTAATGAAAGATCAGAACAGATAGTAATTTTTGAAAAAACAAAAGAAAAGAGAAATATGAAAGATCAGAGAACAAATTTTGTTGAAAGAAAAAATCTCGATCTTTAATTTTGTAGTTGTTGGAAGAGGCCGAAAATAAATCGAACTCTTGCAATTTTCGAAAATTCAGAGCTAACTTTGAAATTAGGACCTATTCCACCTTTATAAGTGTATTTTACTCTATTGTTACAAGAAATTGAAAGAAACAATTTGAAGCTGTTTTTGAAAAAAAATTGAAAATGCCCGGGGGGCTTTATATAAAGTACCCCCAAATTTTACATTATCATTTTCAAAATCTCAATGCTTCGAGTCGAGCCAGATTGACAGGGGTTTCTTCAATTTGAAAAATATCGTACGTATAGTTTAGGCGCTAGTAGTGTTCACAGACGGACGGACGGACCGACGGACGTTTTGCTTTCAGTCGGTTTTTGGGTATCAAGGATCCACAAAAGAGGTATTCTGGCTACAACACGTGTTAGGATATTTTCACTTTCCCGTATACGTACGTATACGGGACGTGGAGATTAACGGAGGGGCTGCGAGAGAGAAAAAGCACGGACAAGAGTTGTAATAGATTCTTTATCCTGCTGGGCAGATGAAATCACGTAATACTAAAATAATATTTTATTTACACTACGGATACCGGGATGTTGGGAACAATGTGTCACTATTGAAATATCACAGAAGAAAACATTACTCGTATTAAATAATTCATGAAAAATTGTGTCTCCTTTATCAAAATTGCATTTAAGTGTTTTCTGAAAAGCTCTCATATTCTGACTTATTTTTATTTTAAATACTATTAATTGTAGAGAACTTTCATTAGATATAGTTTGAATCTTCGCTGCATATGTGCATTCATAAATGTATTCAATTACGAAATAGGCCTGAAAAATAAATACTAAGGACGCGCAAGAGGTTTGAAAATGTAAAGTACAATGTAATTTACAAAATGTCAAAGGCATCAATCAAATGGCGCTGATATCATTAATTGTGCTTCTTTATTGTGCTCGTCGGTCAGTATCGGTACCATAGTTAAATAAGTTTGAAGTGGTTTTTAAATTTTAAAAAAATTGACTATTTCGTTCAAAATGAAACAAAACTACTCGTTTCTCTCATTTTGAGGGAAAAAAAGCGAATGGCGTAATTAAAGTGCTAATATTTTTCATTGCATGAAGGGAAATCTACTGTTAATAATAGAGATGTAGGAGAGGTTCGAAAACGAACTTTTGCAAATTTTCTGAAGGCAAAGGTTTTAATGACAAATCGGCTTCTACGAGTTGTAATATATGCAATATGCAGGCTCTGTATAGTGCCTGTACTATATAGGCACTTTAAATATATGAAAAAAGAACATAAACAAAAAAATAGATATCTCTCAGGAAAAAATCGTCAGTTCTATATTCTGAAGGTAAAGTGTGTATTGGAAGAAATTTTTTGTGCTCTAATTTTCCGCAATAAAGGAAGTTTCATGTACGACTGCTACGTCCGCATACCCTGCCCTCCCTAGGGCCCTGGCCGTCGAAGGGGGCGTCGCCTGCCCCCCTTGTGTGACCGCCACCGCCGCCGCCAAACGCGCGCGCGTGCGAAGGCCAATTTGCGCCCTTGGGGCGAGCGCAACGTCAACGGGGGCTAAGTGGGCCGCACGCACGGCGTGCGCAAACAGCCAACGCACACACGCACTCGCACACGCACGCGCGCTCATCCGTCTCCATTTCAGAAGTTTGCGCAGGGCGAGCGAGGGCGCGTAGGGGTCGTGCTCTTGCAAACACGCTCATCTATCATTACAGTGTCGTTGCGGTGCGATCTGCCGCGCGGTTGGGTGCGGGGGAGAGGCGAAGGAAGGCCGCACGAGTTGTGCGCGAACATTATTGCCCAAGTGTTTATCTAATTAGTGTTTTTTACGCCTTAATGGCGTTTGCTCCATCCCATTCCCTTGCCTCTTGATCATATGCATTCTGATTTTACTCCATTTCACCGAATGAGTTGCCTCAGGGAAAGAATTGCAGCCTGTGCAGATAGATCTGTGTTCGAGTCTCGACGGTGGCGGATTTTTGATACGCTGAGTCAAATTCCACCACAGACTGGTCGAAAAATCCAGCTATCGGCTGCTTTGATAGGTAGTTTTCTATTGTTTCTCCGATCAATACCATACAATGCTGAAGCAGTACCTTAACAAACGATACATGGACCGCGTGCGTTCTTCCTTTCTTCATCCTCTTACATTTGCATGCACACATGCATCACACGTGGGATGGCGAGGAGCATGTCCTGGCTGCAGCATGCCCGCTTCAGAGATATCTGGATCTCGCAAGCCGAAGCTCATGACGAAGCCGCATCGATCTTTCCAGTGGAGGAGAACACCGCCACCTACCGTGATATAACGTACACCACTTACAAGACAATGTATAAAGGAGTTAATGTTCCTGGAAACATAAAATAATCAACATTTTTGTCAATTTCTTTTTTTCTCCCTGATTTTTGTTACTGCCAGGTTGCATGTTAATTTTCTTGTGGTCATTGCCCATATCTCCTTCGTTTGGGTTTTCATTTTTAAGCTTTTTGTGGAAGTTTATCTAACTTCCACACAATCTTCTCGATTCACGAAAGCCATTCATTTCTTATCAAGACGTTCAAGGTTGTCTTCTATGGAATGTTTCCACATCATTTCCTATTTATTTATGCAACAAAATATGACTTCGTCAGAACATCATTATTTGTGGCTGAATTTTGTGCAAAAAGAAAATAAAATAATGGAAGTCACCTTTGTCAACTAATATTTTATTAAGTTTGTTATTTTATATTTCTGTCAATAAATTTAAGTTGATAGAAATGACTTCCACTATATCATCCTTGAATAATGTCAACAACACCACATCAGCATTCCCACAAAGCAAGTGTAATACAAAACAAATAGAAAATTATTTTCCTTTTGAATACCCTATGCAACAGCGAAGCCTAATCCGCTAATACATCGTAGGACATAGATCAATGCTTCCCCACGCTAATAATTACCGAAACTGCATAAAAACTAGTGTTCTATAAAAAATTAATGACTTTTTTTCTCTTTGATGGAATTTTAGATTTCGTTTGCGGGGTGCAGATATGCCAACTAGTACCTACACGGACGAAATTGTGATCAGCGCTTGTCTTCCCTATTTAATATATTTAGAGTGAGATGCTGTAAACAAAAAATTCCATGAAGTTGAAATCTATTCCCGTATGGATATTTTCTCCGTATATTTATCACTTTTTTAGCTTCTTATGCCTCCATGCGTTAGATTTGAACCTTTATTATATCCATAACTAGCTACCCGTGCGAGAATTCTCACATATTAAATTCCACCATTTTCCATACAGGCGGAGCCTATCACATGTTCTGCCTTTTATCTCCTTTCTCCTTGCCTCTCCCTTTCTCTCTCTCTTCGTCTCTCTTCGTTCCTTTCTCCGCCTCTCTCTTCGTCTCTCCCTCTCTCTCCGCCTCTCTCTGACTCTGTGTATCTCTCCGTCTCTCTCTGTCCATCTCATTCACATTTAATTGCAGATTCTGCATGTCTTGAAGCAGGTGGGGTATTATTGAGAAGCGCCGGACCAGCAAAAATGTAATAAAATGTTTAAAAAGATCTCATCCTGTTGATTACAGTGTGAGAAACGTTTTATTTGAGGTCTTTGGCCTCAAAATTGTAGTTTTTAATGCACTAGATCGCTTCGTTTAGGAGTTATTAGGAGATATAGATTCAAAAATCCTACTGAGTGGAGCGAGTTTCATTTGATCTGAATACTTAGTTTTTTTTATTCTAAAGCGCCATGTTTTCGCGCCATTTTAGTAGTTATTCTGCTTTTCGGGTGGAAATGAATAATACAAAACAGAGATAATTTAAATTGGTACAGCGGTTCTTGAGTTATAAATGGTGTAACTAATCCGTAATAATATGTGTGTATATATATATATATATATATATATATATATATATATACAGAGTCTTTAGCGTATCTCGCAACCCATGACTGGTAGCGCCTGTTCTTGTTTTGGCAATTTGGCAACCGCGTGTCTGCCTCCTTTCAATACTGCCGTGGCTCGTCGAGACAGCAGAGGAAGTGAGCTGCGCGTCATAATCTGCAGGTTTCCTCTTTCTGTGTTTTTCCATTCAAGGGCTTCGACGGGCAGGTACCCGGCTCACACACCAGAATCTTTTCGCGCTGCGCAGGGTGGATGGGGTGGGCTGGGCTGGGCAGGGCTGAGTCATGAGCCAGCAAACAAAACGTCTCTTCAGGTGATTCTGTCCAGTATGCTTACGAAACAGAACAGTGACACTGAAGATGGGGAGGGAAGTTATGACTGGTTTTTCGATTTATTAACAGCAACGTAACAATAATTATTATTTAATGAACGCCGGCTCACATCACCGCCAAGCTGTTCACTATTTATAACAATAATTATTTATTATTGAACCTGGAAATTATTTACTTTTATTTTTATTTATTTTATTTTATTTTATGTCGCATCAACTACAAAGGTTATTAGCAAGCTGGAAATTAAATAGGGAAATCTTAATAAAATTAATAAATATTAATAAAATAAACCTAAATTTCTAGATTACTAATAATTTCTCCTTCTTTTCTTTCTCCTTTTGTTGGGAACTGGCATTTCCGGAAATTTTTATTGAAACATTTACTGACTAAGGAAGATTTAGTGCCGTAGTAAACTTCCACCAAAAATACACTGTTGATCCTTCGTCAACATTTTCAAAGCGATTCTTGTTTCCTAAACGTGAGTTCCTACGATTAAGAATGAAACGTGAATGAAAGACTGCCCAAGCACAGAACAAGTGCTTGCTCTTTCTTTCAACTAAAATAGCCCCGTTCTCCTACCCTGAAATCTGCGACAGGGGTTGGGTCGTTAAAGGGAAGCCAAAGGTATTTCACGCGTTGCCAAATTGCCAAAATAAGAGGTTGTGCCCTCAGATATGGGTTGCGAGTTAGACTAAAGACACGGTATATATATATATATATATATATATATATATACTGACGAAAACCCCGTCTAGCAATCCATAGACGCCGATATTCGTAGATCTCATGCTCTTGCGAGCTTTGCATTACCTCAGGGCAGTGGGAACTTTTGGGTGTCCAGAGGAATCCAAACAAATACACACACATAAAATCAATTAAACTTGGGTTTATTTTTCTTAATCCTTTTAAATTATTACACTGATCATTAAAAAAATACAGAACACCAAAAACTAAATCACTGGTATCTTTCTCTTTGTCTAGGTGACTTTCATTCAATAGTCTTTTATCCTACCTTGGGAATTCCCGTCGACTATTTAATTTAGAATTTACAACAATTTTTAGGCCGAAATCGCCCAGTGACGCCGGGTTCAGACTTGCGACATTCAGTATTCAAATGAATTTGACAATAACTTTGATTAATTGAATCGTACTGTTCAATAAGAAATCTTTGCTACGAATATCACAAAATTAACACATTTTTATACAAATTTCCCATACAGTTACTCAAAAATGGCAGTCAATTCTACGATCTCTGCTAGCTCCGTGAATTATGGCGCTCTCCCCACCAACGTTCTCCATTTACAGTTCTTGCCGGCCACGGGGCGTTGACCTATATTCTCGCAGCTCACTGACACCTTCGCCGAGTCTCACCAGCTGCGTGCCTCGGCCTTGGAGCGACGGCCACAAGAGGCCGGTACGCGGTCGCGCCGACTACGTCACGCTGAGGCCAGGTGCGCCCGGCGGTGGCGGCGACGCGAGTCGACCGCTGCTCGCCACCTTCTGCGGCGTTTCCTCGTCTTCTTCTTTCTTCTATCGCCTGATTCCCATGGACCCTCGCGACCACGTCCTCTTCTTGCTTCTCTCCCGTCGTCACGAGCAACCCGCGTGCGTAAGTCTCATGCACGACGCAACTGAATGAAGTTGTGTGATGATAAATGCGGCAGTCTGTGAACATGTAAAGAAAACAGGAGAGATATTATATACAGCGTATATTGAGTATCAACAAGCCTTCGACAGCATACCTCACTCCGGGCTAATTGATGTACTTGATATGTACAAAATAGTCCCATTGGTTATGTCGGTTTTAAAGGTCTAGATGCAAAGGTGGACAACCAGATCACACATTTGCACGCAAAATGATTATGTTATTGCAGGAGATATAGGTATTAAACAAGGAATCTTTCACGAAGGTTCTCTGGGCGCTCTATGGTTCTGCCTAGCTATGAATACACCATCGACTTTGTTAAAAAATGAACAAATGGGCTACAAAATCAACAGCAAAAACGATCGTGTACGCTTATCCCACCTGCTGTATATGGACGACTTAAAATTATTCAGCTCCACAAAAGAAAAGCTTAATCATATGCTCGACACTACTGCAAAATTTAGCAGTGACAATGGAATGGATTTCGGTGTTGAAAAATATAAACTAAATGCACTGTGGAAAGGAAAGTGACAACGTCAGATGGATTACATTCTTGCAGAAGGAAACACTAAACAAAAAGGAATTCATGCCATGAATCCTGAGGAATACAATAAATACCGTGGATATTTACAAAGATCTAATGTTGGCCACAAATTAACAAACCCAACATTACCCTGGAATTTAATACCCGCCTGAGTAAAATTCTGAAAACTAAACTCAGTGCTGACAGGAAAATTAACGCTATAAATACCTATGTAATTCCAGTGCTGACCTACAGGTTTGGTATTGTCCGAGGGGCACAAACCGAACTGAATGCATTCATTACGAATTGCAGAGTACTGTGTACCAGATTTAAATGTTACCACCCTAAAAGCGCAGTTGAGAGATTCCATCTATCTAGGTCTCTGGAAGGAAGAAGTGTTATAGATATTGTGAAACTCCACTACCAACAACTGGAGAGACTGCGCCAGTACTTTCAAGAAAATGTTAATAGAAGTAAGATACATCAGATTGTAACATACATTGACCGGAAAATTACACCATTGAATTTAACTGGTGAAAAAACGAATCTACAAGAAGATGTTCTCGGAACAATTCATACTTCTTTAAAAACAACTTTGAACAAATTATTCACTCCTCCTTGAGAGTTAACTTTTCGCTTTCCTTGATAGTCACAAACATAATAGAAAAGGTTTTTACTCTTCAGAAAACAAAGCAAAGTAATGTAGTGCGTAAATACCGATCGAGCAAGTATAACCCTACTCTTAGCAATATTATTTGAATTTCCTTGATTTGTTAGGAGGAACAGAGGGGGTTTTGGAGAGTTCAGGATGCCAGCTTCCTGGGATGCGAAAATTGAAAAATTATTTGTGTATTAAAAAGTATTGGATTATTTTCAGCGTTCTTACATACCTCAAGAAAAGCAATTCCGAGCCAAAAAATAGACTAATATTTTCACATTTGAGTACTAAATACAATTTGTTACCACTGGAAACAATTTAGTAGGCTTAGTCTTCACATCGGTACATGGGAATGTTACTCAAACGATGTTTGCATATTGAATATCTTAACGAACCGACACCTTGAGTTTAATATCAAACGGTATATTATTTAAAACATGAGTTTGCAGCTGGGCGTTGATGTACATACTTCCAGACACCACCAACATTAAAATCGTGCCTTTGGACTGCGAATGTTGGCAGTTGTCGAGTGACTTCTCCTATTCTTTCTATAATTTTTAATTTACTTGCTTTTTTTAATTAATTCACGTAGTATTGTAGGCCACCGCGATTTGATTTTTGTTTTTCATTCTGTTATTTCAAGCTATTTTACTTTAGCTAATTTAAAACGTTTGTTCTTTGTGTTGTGCCATACACAAGTTTTCCCCTACTACCTCCGCGTACCTGTGCGAGAACTCTCACATGTTAGACCCTATTCTTATATTTCCATTTTAAGAGGGGAAGTAGTTAACGAAACGTGTTTATTTGTTTCAAAATAAATAAAGGTAACTTGCAATGTACTAACACAATATCAAATAAAATAAAAACAATGCAATTGATGCTTAAAATAAATTTTCAATAAATATTTATTCAGTATCATGGAGCGTTTTCTTGGAACAATTCACAGCACTTCCTTAAAGACAACATTTGTAGTAATTATTCAATATTCTTTGACAGCTAGCTTTTAGCTTCTCGTGAGTCACAAAAATATTAGAAAAGCTTTTTACTTTTGAGAAAGCTATGTGTCTGAACCCGCTGACTTTAAGATTTCATCGAATGATAACGAAAATACTGGTACAGGTAAAACACAGTCTTCACTCTTCTCTGTGCACCCACATCCCTCCTCAATTAGGTACACAGCGCTTACAGACACAGGTAAAACTTTAATTGATTGGTTTCACTACACGCAAAGAAACAAACTTCATAGGTATCAAGCAACTATAATACTACTTCCAGTTGTTGCTGGAGAGCAAATCTTTAATTAATGATTATGCAAATAAACCTCGTCAGACTGCACAAACTACGGTGTTAACAGAAAGCGTAAATAAAGATTGTCAAATCTAAGCCTTCTAAGCGTGTCGCCACAAAAATTGCTACCAGCAGGAAGGGCTGAAAAATTGAAGTGGCCTTGATAGTATTGAAGCGTGGAACCGAAGAGTTAATTGAATGGATCGGGAAATGTCTGATCATGTAGATTGTGGTGTGAAAAACGTTTCTTTGAAGCCTTTGGCCTCAAAATTTTACTTTTTGAGACTCTAAAGCACTTTGTTTATGAGTTATTTGCCGATATAGATTTACATATGATGCGGGTTGCATTTTACATGAATATTTCGCTGCGTTTTTTTTTTCAAGAAATTATCCACATTTTTAAAGTCAAAGTGGAATTCGTCAAGTCTCTAAATCTAAAGATTGGTTGCGTGTGAGAGCCGGAACGCAAAGGTATACTACTGAAATAATACAGGAGACGATATATATATATATATATATATATATATATATATATATATATAGTAACCGAACGTGCTGTCGGTTGGAGGGTATTTTAGTGGGCTCATCAGAAGATTTCAAATGAAAAATCACAAAGTCGTGATCACAGAACAACACGTAATTGGACACGCGTTGAAGCGAAACCACAAAAAACATTTGAAGAATGACAATAACATTGGTACACAAAGAAAATACACAAACAAAAAAATTAACACAATTCAAAAAAATATCAAAGGGAGAATCAACTGCATAGTCATCACGAATTGATTTTAAGATTTGCACAACTTAGAATCACAGCAATATCTTCAGTGACAAAACAAGTTGCAGTTCAACAAGTGGAAAGAATTAAATCCCGGTTGGGATGAGTGAAGGGCACAAGCTTCTCGCATGACTCAATGTCGTAGTACCTTCCGTTTACGGAAATTGCAGTTAACTGTCCCTCATTATACACTGCATCAAAACACATGCAAATAATTTCGTGCACGAAATTCTCTAGAATCCCTTCCAAAAAATCTCCATTCCATTAAATGAACAAATGTATTGTTTTCTTGATAACACAGAATATTCAAAAGAAGTTTCTTCAAAACTAAAGAAATGACATTACAAGAAGAACATCTTGTATTCTATTACAGTGAATAAACATAATTTGTTGATAGCACAGAATGTTCAAAAGAATTTTCTTAGGAATAACGTTAATGGCCCCTAAAATTATCTCTGACGGTGAATTGTGTGAACACGTGCCTTACACCAGTCTGCCTTCTATAACTAATTGCTTCAAAATTCTCAGTTCTAGTATGGAATGCGCGGCCACTTTACTTCCGAGATTATTTCCCTCATGTCCCCGTAAAATACGCAGCACTTTTACGCCTCTTACTACGTATTATACACACCTCTTGCGAGACAAACTGAGTTTTACACAGTTCGTGTAGAAAGGACCCGATGTAGAGCAAACAAGGATCGAAATACCGACCTTAGTCCGTTGGGAAAAATAGCCTCGCCCAAAACAGCAAAGCTCGCAACAAGAAGAAGGGGTGGCGATGGCAGCCTTAGCATGATACAACTTCTCGTTGACTTGACTCGCGGCCACATCTCTCCGACTCTGCCGTCAACCTTACACCTTCGGTGTCCAAGCACTTTCTGCCCGTCGTCCCGCACCTTACCTCTCGGTGTCCCAGAACTTTCTGCCCCGTCGTGCCGCACACCCCTCTCTCTCCCCTACTCTGCCAACGTCACTCCTCAGATAAGAGTTGCACACCCCTTTAAATTATTTTGTAAGGCCGTCACTTAGATTGATGTAAAAGTTCAAGAAGATCCAAAAAGATTTTGGACAGTCATAAAAGTTGTAACTTTAAGCCGTAATAAAAGTTGTTAATTCTATGGCCGTAATAAAAGTTGTTAATTTTATGACTGTCCGAAATCTTTTTGGATCTTCTTGAACTTTTGCACACCCCTTCTTTACCCCTCCGAGCCACCGATAAGAAAACTCGTCGGCTGCCCGGCGGCGCGTGAGCGACCGGGCGGGCGGTGGAATCTCGTACAACCAATGGCTGAAGATCGATTTAGCCAATATTTGATCTGATTGGTTTCAATATATATATATATATATATATATATATATATATATATATATATATTCTGACCTTATTGGTCAGTGATCATTGATTCGCGAGCACGGGAAATTCAAGGTTATATATTACTTTGTATTATATATAAAATATATATTACTTTGTATCTTACTGTATATTATTGTACTTTTTACGCTCTAAATACTTTCAAACACATGTTTTCTTGCCACTATTTGTATACAACACGGACTAAGGACAATGTATGTACATTGACGTTCTTTACTAGTTTCAGAACGGCTTTAGTTCACATGTTTCTCCAACATTCAGAACTAACAAATCACTAACTTTCACCCACGGACTTAACATAGCGTTGTTCAAACCCCAATGAATTTCGTAATCATTGTGGACATTGATGAAATCAGTAGATCTCCGACGACATCCTCTGGTGGCGCGCAGCTAAACTATTGACATTGATCCACTATTCAATCTGTGAAGATTTATGGTTGTAAATCGTAGCCTATAGTAATCCAGATTTTTAAAGGAAGCTAGCACAAAAGTTTCATCAGTATTGGCTCAGTAGATTCAAAGATTATCGCACTGTAAGTTAATGCATTTCCGTCTTCATATATTAGTATAGATTATTATTATTATTATTATTATTATTATTATTATTATTATTATTATTATTTCCATTACCTCACGACTAAAGATGTTATGAGTGGGCTGAATATAAAATCTACTCCAGGTTGCAACCAGCTACCTAAGGAGCAGATCCGGTGACTGTCAGTGCCTCTACAATACTTTGCGCAAAATTTGGGCTGTTCCAAATAAAGCACTTCCCAGTCTTTTGAATTACCAGGGAGTTTAGACAAGTTCTTACTCAAATTTTGCGGAACAAATCCCAGAGCTCCGATGACTATCGGGACGACCTGTGCTTTTACGCCCCACATTCTCCTGATCTCGATTTCCAAACTCTTGTATTTAAGACGTTTCTCTGCCTCCTTGGTAACGACGTTTTGATCGCAAGGTACAGCAACATCGATAAGTAAACACGATTTTTTCGCCAAATTCCGGATAACTATATCCGGTTTGTTTGCCGCTATCCTGCGATCAGTTTGAATTTGTTGGTCGTACAATATCGTACACAATCCAACAGACGTCACCGGTTTTGGTGAGTGTTCGTACCACTTGGAGCATGTGTTTGGAACTTCGAGGGCGGTACAGATCTGCCAGTGGAGGTAGCTCCACACTCTGTCATGTCTTTTCAGGTATTCGGTCTTTGCTAGGATTGGACAAGCTAAGACAATATGATCAATGGTTTCTACTTGCTCCTGGCAAATGCGGCTTGGAAAATTTCATCTTGGGAAGTTTTGAGAACCGCTTTATCATAATGCCGTGTTCTCAACGCCTGATCTTGGGCAGCTATTACAAATGCTTCCGATTCTGGCTTCGTTCTCCCCCTTTTAAGCCACATAAATGACTGATCTTTATTGATCTGCACTTCGTCCATTCTTTTTAGGTATTGTCCGTGGAGTGGTTTGTCTCTCCACGATTTCTTTAACATTTTTAGTGTCTCACACTTCATGTTTAGCAGCATCAGAAGTTCAGTGTCTGTGTTATTCGACGTGTCTTACCTAGTTTTCTTCGCAATGCTTCTTGCTACACTAACAATGCCTCTGTTTCCCATTCTTCGGTTAGATTTCATGACCTGCCTCGTTAGAGGGTCATCTTGATGGCTGACTACATACTTCCCCAACCCGACTATTGTGTTGTGCCAGGAGGCCTCCAATTTGTCTGAAGCCTCTTCCTCCTTCCTTACGTGACACATAAAGTCTATGTATATTAGCTCGAGGTGGGAAACATGATGCATTGTTAGCAGTTTTCTGTTTTTTCGATCCATGGTGCGAATTTCTTGCCCAGTCCAGTCCACTAGTCCAAAACTGTATTCGGCTACAGGTACCGCCAGACTACTTATTATTATTATTATTATTATTATTATTATTATTAGTTATTAGTTATGTTGTTATTATTATTATTTCTAGCATTATATTTTTATTGTCAATCATCAACTTAAGATAAATTCACAATATAAGATCTCTGATACCTTTGAAATAAACATTTAATTTATTTTGTTATTGAGCAAGCAGGAGGAATTGTATTTTCCAGGTTTGGTTTGAATCAAAGCTGCATGTTCCTAATAGAAAGAATTAGTTACTTGTTCAAACACACTCACTACCAATGGCAAGTGGCAGGCTAACATGTTGCCACTTGCATCCAACTTGAACAACTTATATCAATTCAGTTATAAAAATTCTAAAACAATCCGTAATATGTTTCCAAACAGGTAGTGCAAGTTTAAACACGAGTACTGCAGTGAGTTCAAATTAAAATCTGCATACATAATAAACAATGCAATAGCGTTACTTATGTATGTATATACGTATGTATACGGGAAAGTAATATTCACGTCAAATACAATCTGCAACACTCGACAGTATTTTGAATATATCATCGTTAAATAACTCCTAAACGAAGCGTTCTAGGGCATTAAAAATGAAAATTTTGAGATGGAAACGTTTCTTATATCGTAATCTACCTTCCTGAACATTCTATTACATTTTTGCTGGTCCGGCGCTTCTCAAAATTACATCACCTGCTTAGAGACGTCCAGAATCTGCAACTAATGTGAATGAGACGAATGATGACTGTGTGAATGAGGACACACAGAAACTCAGACTGAGACAAGGACAGAGAGAAACGGAGAGACAAAGAGAGAGAGGGGGAGGGGTGAGAGAGAAAGGGAAATGGAAGGGGAAAGAGGGAGATGAAGGGCAGAACTGTCTGCCGAGTTCCGGTAAATATTGAGTGCATGTACGTATTGCAATGCCCTCGTACTTATTTTGCAGTACTGCTTTATTTCCTAAGAACTGAAATGCCTCTTGAATGCAATTTGCAGGCTGCGGGCGAACCTTCCAGGACAACTCGGCGAGCTTCCAGTCGCCGCACTACGGCAGTGCGGGCGGCGGCGCGGCCGGCGGCCACGCGCACGGGCACGCGCACGGGCGCGGGGCCGCAGAGCCCGAGCACTGCGAGTGGCGCATCACGGCCACGCACGGCGAGCGCATCGTGCTCAACATCACCGACATCGACATGGCGCCCTCCGACAAGTGCCGCGGCGACTACCTCGAGGTCCGCGACGGCTACTGGCACAAATCGCCCGTACTCGGTAAGGCCAAATCCAAGGCATACGGGCTATGAGCAAAACGCACAGTAAATTGAAGCTCTGGAAACGAAAGGGACTTCACAACACTAACTGAAAATGACTCTTCAGCTTAATTATAAAACAATTATCTCATTTTTCTGAAAAAGTTAAGATTTTCTCTGTGGCATTTCGAAGTTTAGCGTAGTCTATTTTTTGACATTTTCCTAATCTTTCACTTTACTAGTGGTAGAACGGAATTAGTTTTAGAACATTAAAGAACACTAAAACCTCGACATAAATGGCAATTTTCTTTGAAAAATTTTGATTAGTTTTTAAGAAAATGGCGTTTAAGTGGTACTAAAAATGCAAAAATTGAAGCTCTTTTTCACAAAATTTTTCAGTTTTCAAAAAATTTCATTTAAAGTCATTTGAAGCACACACACTCACAAATACAATAGTGTACACAAATTGCTGGTAATGTACATATTAAAGGTGTAGAAGATATTTAAAAAAAATAAAAATTAAAAAAAAATAATGCGGAATTTTGAGCTAGTTTTCACAGAAAACGGTTGAGTCCTTGAGAAACTTTGCAGAAAATTATATAAAGCACATGTACTCGTAAATATAAGGATGTGAACAAATCGCGGCTACTGTAAATATTAACGACGTGAGATACAAGTCCAAACAAATTACATTTTTGTAATTTTTGAACAAAGAAAAGAATAGAGCAAAATGGCGTTTATATCATTTCACAGAATACATTTAGTAATATCCCTTCCAAAAATGTAAAAAAAAAATTTGGAGCTGCTTTTGAGAACATCTTGTATTTGTAATTTTTTTTTAATATTGCACATATTGCACGCAATGTTGTGCGAAAACCACTGAAATTTTCAAAAAAATGTACATGACTTTAATGAAAGAACTCACTTTCGAGAACAAATTTTATTTGGAGGAAAAATCTCTATCTTCAATTTTATATTTGTTGGAAAGACGCCGAAAAAATTGAAACTTTAGCAATTTTCGAAAATTTAGAGTAACCGTGAAAATCGAAACTATGCCATCTTAATAAGAGTACTTTATTCTATTCTTACAAGAAATTTAAAGAAAACTTTTGGATCCGTTTTTGAGAAAATTTTGAAAATGACCGGGGTCTTCGTGTAAAGTACCCTCAAATTTTGAAGAAAGTTTTCCAAAATCTCAAAGCTTCGACTAGAGCCAGATCGACAAGGGTTTTTTCAATTTAGAATATTTCCTACGAGTGGTTTGGGCGCTAGTAGTGTTCACAGACGGACAAACGGACGGACGGACGTTTTGCTTTCAATTGGTTTTTCGGTGTCAAGGAGTTACAAAACAGGGATTCTGGCTAGACCACGTGTTAGGAGATTTTTTCTTAATTTAGCAACTAGTTTTAGCCACATTTTCGTTATCAGGGCCCAGCAATGACTTTTTTCTCCCGAAAATTCGCCGTTTTTTCGCGCATATTACATAACTTTCCGATATTCTATGTATATTACTCCGTGTATACGTACTTATACGAGAAAGTAAATATCCTCTAACACATGGTGTAGTCAGATTCCCCGTTTTGTGGGTCCTTGATACAGTGAAACCAATTGATAGCAAAACGTCCGTCCGTTCGTCTGTCCTTCTTTGAACACCACTAGCGCCTAAACCATAGGTAAGATTTTTCCCAAATTAAAGAAACCTCTGTCCATTTGACAGAAGTCGAAGTTTTGAGATTTTAAAAAACATTCTGAGAATTTCGGGGTAGTTCACATGAAGCCCCCGGACATTTACGAAAAAATGCTCCAAATTTTTTCTTTAAATTTCTGGTAAGATAGAGTAAAATACACTTATTATGGTGGCGTAGGTCCGTTTTTCACGGTTAACTCTGAATTTTCGGAAATTAGAAAAGTTTAAATTTTTTTGGCATCTTCCTCAAACTACAAAATTGAAGACAGAGATTTTTCCTTCAAATAAAGTTTCATCTCCAAAGTGAATTCTTTCCTTAAGGTCTTGGACTCTTTTCGCAACGTTTAGTAGTTTTCGCGCAATATTGCGTGCAATATGTGCAATTAAAAAAAACTACAAACAAACAAGATTTTCTCAAAAACTGCTCCAAATTGTTTCTTTAAACTTTTGGTAAGAATAGTGCCTAATGTACTCTTTGAGATGACATAAACGTCATGTTTCTCTATTCTTTTTGTTTATTGGAAAATTACAAAAATGAAATTTTTTACTTGTCTCACGTCAGTAATATTACATTAGCGGCGATTTGTTGACATTTTTACATTTATGAGTACACGTGCTTCAAATAATGCCAAATAAAGTTTCTCGAAAACGAATGTTTTGTGAAAAATAGCTCAAAATTCCGCATTTTCAGAAACGCTCAAACACCATTTTCTCACAAATGGTTTCATATTTGTTCTCCAAACTTTTCGTGCGGCTAGTGCTTATTGCACTGTTTACGATGAAAAAGAATAAATTTTTCTGTATGCTCTTGTTTTTTTTTTTAAATTACACAAACGTAATTTTTTTGAAAGATCTCCCACACCGTTCCAGCAATTTGTAACCACTATTGTATTTGTGAGTTGATGTGCTTCAAATGACTGCTAATGAAGTTTTTGGAAAGCTCAAATATTTTTTGTGAAAGAGAGGTTCAAATTTGGAATTTACAGTAGTGCTTACACTTCATTCTCTTCGGCTCCAAATTTATCGTATGTAATATCACAGCACTTCGAGTGATATTTAGTGTGACTATTTCACGAATAAACACATTACATGATATGAAAGGATAATTTATATCACTGGAATTACCAAGAAAGAGAAATTTACTCAAAATTATTAAAGAAATATTACTCAAAAAAATGAAAAACTTTCATTCAGCTCCGACTTATTACTGCCTCCTGGAATAACTTATAATGAAGTAACATTTGAATAACAGTGTAATGCGGAAAATGATATCAAATATGTTTCAATTTTACGGCAATAAAACTTTCAAAAAACATTTATAACAAGGCTGCTTACAAGACCATATATTAAAAGCACTATTATTAAAGTTGTAGGAAGTTGTTTTCCAAGTCTTGGTCTTCCGTGGAAGTATTTGTAATGGAAGATGTACAAGTTGAATTAGCAGCGGGATTCGTCAATTTCGAATGAATTGTACAAACGTATGCTCTTGTTAAAGTATTTTCCTGAATAATTTTGGTTGTAACGTTCCGCATAGTTTTGATAGCATATTCTTTATACTTTTCATCTTCGTATATTAATTGCCTAAAATATGTCTTTTCCTAATTTGTAGTTTGTGCTGTCCATTTGTATTTTCTTTCTTCACAAAATTATTGAAATTGTCTGCTCTTTTCGCTCTTTTTCGGCACTGAATCTTTAATAATAGATTACATTTCAGAGTTTTAAACATTACCAAAACGACACATTTTAATATTACATTGATGCGCACAAGCTATTTTGGACTGGAAACAATTGCTATCGTTATCTTAGAAAGGTAAACAAAGTTTTTTACAGCGGTAAAAAGGTAAACAAAGTGATGGCGATAAACGTCTGGGATTGGTTTAATTTGAATATATCCTTGCTTAGCATTGGCTAGTTACAACAAGGACAGACATGAGTGAAATAGTCAAAGAAAAAAGCCATTTAGAATGAGGTTTTACTGTTCTTTCATATTCTTAAAATAATATTTCCGTTCTTTTATTAGGAAACCGAAAAATTAAGAAAATGTCAAAATAATGTAGTTTGGTCGGCGATAGATGGAAACTGGGAAAAGTATGTGTGAAGTCGGAATAGCTAGCCGAGACCAAATGAAATAGAAAACGAATACGGGAAAGTGTGTGTCATTCTGTAGCACCTCAATCTCACAGACTTATTCGCTGACGAGAAATATCATCCTATGTGTGTATGGCCTCAGATCACTGTTAAGGACAGAGCTGTGTGTACATTTTACAGAACCCTTCTCAGTTCCGTCTTGTTCTGTCTTCCCTTTTGGCGATTTCACATGTGGGATGAGCGTAATCTACAATTCCGTTTTCACTACTACCATTTCAAGATTCAAAAGGGAGGCCTCGGTAGCATTTCGTAGAGACAGCATCGCGAGTGAAATAAATTCGTAGTTTTTATACCGAATGGTCATGTGCAATTAAGATAACAAAGAAAATGTAATTTTCTTCCACGTGTGTGCTATGTAAATTTTATAGAGTTAGAGTAAAAATTGAATCATTGTAATTATTAATTTTTTACACTAATTACTTTTAAATTCACAATTTGAATGTAATTTTTGAATGTTTCCTGTGTTTTTACCACCTTTTTAGCCAGAATAAAAGCCTCTTTTGGATGCCAGTTTTACTAAAAGTATATGCCCACTTGCCTACCTATTTTAGATAAAATAAATGCCTGAACTTCCAGACTTGGGTAATACAGCGACGTTTTGATGCGCTAGTGATGGTGGGTTTTGTTCTTTCCAGTTTGAGGCGTCCTTCGTAATTTGTAGTATACGGCAGTATGCTTCGTATTACATCGTTACAATACGATGTAATACGAGTTTTATTTGCAATATCTCTCAAATTTTGAAAAATATCGAAAGGTCCAGTAGCCAATAAATTGGATATATTTTCAAATACCAGAGGTAATTTCAGTTTTATAATTAATACTATATAATGTTAAATTTCATCTGTAAACAATTTACTTTAAAACAAATTATACTAAGACTCCAGAGTCATCAAGAAGATACGAAATAACAGCTAAAAATACTTTTTTTTATTCAAAAAATATTTACAATCTATTTCAAATGTGAAATCCCTAAACAGTATTTGAGTAACTCCTCTAGCGTGCGTGCGTTAGGCTATGTGATTCCGTCTCTCACGGCTAGGCCACTTCCCGAGCACCAATCGAGACATATGAGGTGTCATTAGACGCGTCTCGGTCTCCTGATGGGGAACTGATAATTTGTTTTCAGATTCAGCCATAAAATTCTAAGAAATTTCAAAAACGTGTTCTTGCGTGTTTTGACGCTGCCATATCCGTGAGTATGCTCGGAATTAAACCATTGCCATCTAAATAAATCGTTGATTAAACTCCAGTATCCAAACGCATTTTTTCGCTCAATACGCCATCATTTTCTTTGACAACGTTGGCGACACTGATGTTGACATATTTACGTGAACAATTGAAGTTATTTTCAACAAGTGATGCAAGAGGGTTATTTCATCTTAAATTATATCCGCAGGCCTAATACTGTATTTAAAAAGTAAATTTGCAAAATCTTCGGACAATATTGCCTTGGAACTTATTAAATTTGAAGAATTTCAAGTGAATACGGAGAAAACAAAACTGTGAGTAATATTAGAGAATGAATGAACTTTGTTCGACTTCTCACTTTTAGGTTCCTACATGTACAAATACAGATTTTCAAATGAATGTGGCCTACAACTTATACATATTAAACTTAACTATTACCTTATTAACATAACATAAATACAGTTGTCTTTTAATATTTATTTAGATTCGCATACGAAACGATTAATAGAGCAATTGCAAAAGTGGAAGTGAACACAAATTAGACTGGGTTTGAGAAGTTTTAATCTCTCCAAAAATTGTGGGCAAATTCGGGAAATAATTTAATCAATTATAACTACATTTAATGTAATTGTAGATGATTTTACGGAAGAATTTTCGAAACTGATCGAGAATGATCTAATATAAGAATTAGAGAATAACTTAAAAGAACTAGTTACAGGTGATCTTTGTGCATTATTGTGCATATTAGCAAAAATCGTAAAAAGTGTATCTTGACTAAACCTTAACTGTTCAAATCATCAATAACCTTCAAGTATTTCTTACGACAATTATAATTTTTAAATTGCAATATTACAACTTTATATCCCATATGGAGGTAACATACAAGGTCATTGGATGTTGGGAATTTTTGAAGGCGAGTATAACATTATCAGCTACTACTTTGGTAAGTCCGATGCCACATACTGTAGGAACATATTTGAACAAAGTTACGCATGAACGAAATGAAGTAAATACTTTTTCTACGCATGAAGATACTTTTAAAATAGTTCACAGCGTCGGCGACGCCACATTCAGCTAGTAATAAGTAAACTAGTGGTGCTAGCAAAGCATATACTTTCTCGCACTGTTTCTACATGGTCCTAAATGCTATTACACTACTACAAAAAAACAGCAAAGATGTTTTCTACCAGCAAATTCTTTTCCCGTTCCGCATCCCGAACTCACATCCTGAGAGCCTACGAGCCGGCACTCACACCACTACGACAACCAAGTGCGGTATGCGTCAAACTCGGGCAAAGGCATAAATAAGTACATGCCAAATTCATGTAAAAAATAATTTGGGACATGGTATAAAAAACTCCAAATAGATATATTTTTTGCTTTCTCATTGAAATTGAAATTCAACTAGTGACGCTAGCAAAGCACATTGTATTATTTCTAAATGCTCCGCAATATTATACTTCTACATAAAACCACAAAAGTGTTTTCACATCCAGAAATCTTTTTTCGCTCCGAGACCCGAAATCAGATTCTCAAAGTTAACGAGTCGGCACTTATACTACGACGCCACATTGATGAGTTGAAAGTTGATAAATGGGTCGAAGAGAGCCATAAAATGATAAATGCATGAACGAAGCATATGATGATACATACGTTTTACAAATCCAAGAAGAGATGTGAAAAATTGTTAAAAAGTTCAAAATTCGAAAATTACATACAGATACTCCCAGTTCATTTATCGTTTATCAATATTTGTGGTTCAAATTGTTTTCAATAAAGTTTCTAGAATTCTCAATTATTTCCTGCTGGCAACAGAGAATTGTAACAAATAATACTCCGCCAGGATTCGAACCAGCGAAGCTTCCCTCAGAAGAGCTGCGTCCGTGCTCGCTACTTAGCAATGCGATCACCTTGGCAATGCATGGCATTTGCACTTATAAAATAGTAATAAGTCAATGGTGGGTTCATTTCTAGCAATAAGAAGCCGAAAAATCCAGAGAATGTGAAAAATATGTCCTTTGGGCGCCCAAAGAAAGTATCTGGCAAGATTATCATAAGTAATATCACGAGAAGTGCTGTGCTAGCCGGTAAATTCACGACTCGCGTAGCGAGGAGTGAATTTACCGGCTAGCACAGCACTTCGAGTGATATTTAGTGTGACTATTTCACGAATAAACACATTACATGATCTGAAAGGATAATTTAAATCACAGGAATTACAAAAAAGGGAAATATTACTCAAAATTACAACCGAAAAATGAAAACCTTTCATTCAGTTCCGACTTATCACTGCCTCCTGGAATAACTTATAATCAAGTAACATTTGAATAACAGTTTAATGCAGAAAATGATTTCAAATATGTTTTCAATTTTATGGTAATAAAACTTTCGGAAAACAATTACAAGGCTACTGACAAGAACATTTATTAAAAGCACAATCATTAAAATTGTAGGAAGTTAGTTTCCAAGCGTTGGTCTTCCATAGAAGTATTTGAAATGAAAGATGTACAAGATGAATTAGCAGCAGAATTCGTCAATTTCGAATGGATTGGACACACGTGTGTACTCATTAAAATATTTTCCTGAATAATTTTGGTTGTAACGTTCCATATAGTTTTGATGGCATATTCTTTGTACTCTTCACAATCGTATATTAATTGCCTAAAACATGTGTAATTTCTTCATTTGTAGTTTGTGCTGTCCATTTGTATTTTCTGTCTTGACAAAATTCTTGAAATTTCTTTTACACACTTTTTCTGTTCCTTTTGCTGTTTTCGGCACTGAATCTTTAATAATAGATTCTGTTTCAGAGTTTTAAACATTACCAAAACCACACATTTTAATATTATATTGATGCACAAGAGCTATTTTGGAGGTGAAACAATTGCTATCGTTATCTTAAAAAGGTAAACAAAGGTTTTACAGCGATAAAAAAAAGGTAAACAAGCTGATGACGATAAACATCTGGGATTGGTTTAATTTGAATATATCCAGGCTTACCATTGGCTACTTACGACGCGGATAGACATGAGTGAAATAGTCATTGATAACGTGCTACAGAATGGTACACTTTCCCGTAATAGTTTTCTATTTCCTTTGGTCTGGGCTAGCTATTTGAACTTGACACATACTCTTGCCAGCTGTCATATATCGCCGCCCAAAGTATATTTTTGGACATTTTCTTCATTTTTCGGTTTCCTAATAGAAAAACGGAAATATTATTTTAATACTATTAAAAAACAAAACCTTGTTCTAAATGGCAATTTTATTTGAAAATTTTGCAGCCGTTTACAAAAATAGCGTTTGAGCACTACTGTAGATTCGAAATTTGAAACTCTCTTTAGAAAATTTTTGTTTTCGAGAAACTTAATTTGAAATCATTTAAAGCACTTTTAACTTACAAACAAAATAGTGTTTACTAATTGCTGAAAATGTGCATATTAATGGAGTGAGAGATCTTTCAAAAAATATAATTATGTAATTTTGGAAAAAAAAACTCTTTACGAAATATTAAAGAGTGTAATTATTACTATCCGTTGGAGTTATTACATTGGTTGGAATTAATATATTTCCAGAAACTTGTAAACACTAATGTATTTGTGAGTTAACGTGCTTCAGATAGCGTCCAATGAAGTTTCCGAAAAATCAAATATTTTCTGTGAAAAAGAGCTTAAAATTTCGCATTTACTATCACGCTTAAACGCCATTTTCTTAAGAACGGCTTCAAATCTTTCGAATAAAATTGCCTTTTAGGACGAGGTTTTACTCTTCTTTATTATTCTTAAAATAATATTTCGGTTTTATTATTAGTAAACCGGAAAACTGAGAAAATTTTTAAAAAATGGTATTTCGGCGGCGATTGATGGCAGCTAGCAAGAGGATGTGTCAAGTTCGAATTGCTAGCCGTGACTAAAGGAAATAGAAAACTAATACGGGAAAGTGTGTGCCATTCTGTAGCACCACTAGTTACATTATTGTTACGGGTTGGAAGGATTAAGATTATCGGAACATGTTACACCAAAATACGAGAACCTGTTTTGATAACGGTTACTATTAAAACGGAGGGGAAAAGAAATACATTTAAAAATCTGTTCATTTTGTCATCACTGGAGAAATTCTGCATCTCAGAGTTCATCCGTCAAACCATTTATCCCTGTTGCAGGTCGCTTCTGCGGTAACACTCAGCTGCGCGACCCCATCGTGTCGACGGGCAGCAGAATGCTCATTACTTACGTCGCTTCCAACAGAGGGCAGCGCTACAAGGGCTTCGCCGCGAAATACGAAGGTAAAAATAAATCGGCAGTCAAAATATTTTATCACAAAAGTCATTGCAATATTGAGAGCGTTGAACAAAGGCAATGCCTTACGACTCGACCATATAAGTGATCAGTTCGATAGTGATCAGCTCGATAAGTGATCAGTTCTTTTTGCCACATAAATTATTCCTAGGATTATTTTAGTAGAAAAAAATGACTAACTTGTCAGTGTTTGAGGATGTGGTATATATGAGTTGAAGGGGCATGGAGCGCTGTGAACGATGAAATATAAAAATAACACAATTACAGGAAAAAAGTCGATAGTCGAAAATATCCTGAAAAACAACCATATAGACTTTTTAGTTGTAACCAATTCAAAATATATTTGTTATATTTGTTACTTGGTTCTGATAATGTTCCTTTGAGTGGGGAAAGTTGATTTCCTGGTCTATCAGATTTCTCTGCAAGAGAAATTTCAAGTTTTGACTTTTTATTGTTTTTTAAATTTGATGTAGTCAATGTAGAGTCTTTAGATTGATGGACTTTATAATCCATTGTCTATGGTGTAATCAGTTGTATGTTACTAGTATCTGAGAATCTTTCTTTAAGAAGTGTTAGGTTTCTTCACATACAATTGAGTTTAACATTTCTGATGTCTCAGATTTTGAAGAAAAGCTATGTAATATTTTGACATTTTTTGTAGGTCGGTTGTCAATAGGAGAATCGACAGTTGAAGATGGTTTAGTGCTGGGAAGGAGGAGGAGGACAGCTGATATTTTCATTGAGAATAACTTCACTTTACCCAGAGGGGTTATCCTTTTGTTTGTTCATAGGGCAATTATTAGCAAAATGACCGTGTTCTTTGCAGAGAAAACATGATATAGCACCCGATGATGGATATATCCAGAAAACTGTGTCATCATCTTTAATTTTCATGGTTTCGGGTACTCTGTCCATTTCATATGAATGAATGTAAAGGCTCTAACTGGATAAGGAGGGTTTCCGGCCTTAGTTTGCAATTACACTTCCTCCTTAGATTTATCCCACATGTTTGGATGAAGAAAATATTATTATTTTCAAACTATGAGGCTAAAATATTCATATGGTAAATACTTATGTGAAAAAAAATGTTCGTCTTTAAGAAAATAATCATTTTATGGCATTTATTTTATTTCTTTGCTTCTAATATGAATTTTTCTGTAATAATTGGTTAAAAAATTAACTTGTAGATGCTTTTCAGTTCATAAACAAAGTAATAAATTGGATAAAATAATTTTTTCTATAAAAATATTAACCAAAAATTAATTTTCTTATAGAAAATCGCCTAATTTATAAACTTTCAGAAGGAGTTTCAGATGGTGCTACTTATGTAATGTAGACAATTTTATATGCTTTTAAGTGCTCCAACCGGCAAATATCTACTGTAGTATTTTATTTACGATCTGGCGGGCCGATTTTGTAACCATGCTTTTTAACGATTTCCTTGTCTTAAATAATATAATGTTTTAATGTGTTTATAAACTATTTAATATTGTCAAAACTGATTAAAAAGTAATAGAAAATGACTTAGTATTGTTGGAAATCTTTATTTTTCATCGAATGATATTTTTATTCAAAATTCAATTATATGTCATAAATATAAATTTATATGTCATAATTTTATATTTTTATGTCATAAAATAATAAATCACGAGCAAATTGGTCAATAGAGAATTATTGACAAGAATTTATAATAAGATTGTAGTTGCTACTTTCAATTAGTAAAAATTTAACAAAAAAATCCAAGACCCATGGCAGCGGGAAAGGGGTATATTAACTTGCAGAAGAATTTTCCCGAGATAATATGAAAACATGGTTGAGAAACCCTTATATCCTCGAAAGAGCTCTAGATGCTCTTCAAGTCTTCGGGATTCACAGTTACACAAGTTTGGAAGTCCTACAAATCATTTCCAAAGAAAGTAAAAAAAATAAGGCGAATATTAGAAATGTTAATAATGTGGCAAAATTGTTAGAACTTCATTCTACTGAGGTCATTGCTCTCTTTCCAGGTGCTATTAATGCCTCTTCGAAAAAGACAAAAACAAAATCAGTACGTGTGCGAAATTAAACCTTTATCAGAGCATTAAGAAACAGTATTCTGTGCTATAGTTGCTAATAAAACATGTAAACTTCCCCATTATGCATTAAAAGTGTAAAGTAGAAGTTTACTATTTGATAATACAAATCATTGCATTCATTCAGTGGTGTAGGATTTTTGACTTAGTGTATGTAACCCATGTTGAATATTTGGGATGTTTGGGATTCTTGGCGAAACACACAGGCCTATCATTTAGAAACACATGCTGCATACATTTATTCAAACACGTTTTCATACACACACATAACATAACAGCAATCTTCATCTTTTTTGTGTACACTAGTGCCAACATAAGAAATGTAAATATTTTACTACTAACACACTCCCTAAAATGTTTATATTTCTTTCAATCACACAATATTTACAAAACAAGTAAAATCAATCTTGGGTAGTCATTAGTCTTTGAGCAAGTTTTTGAAAATTAACATTCTGTAATGGTTTTGTTAAAATATCAGCAAGTTGACTTTGTGAAGAAGAGTATTCAATATTGAACCATCCACGATTCAGTTCATTACTTATGAAATGATGTTTCACATCAATATGTTTACTTCTTCTTGTCATTTGTCCCGATTTTATCATGGCTATAGCACTCTGGTTATGTACATATAAACTCATTTTTACACTTTTATTCAGTAGTTCTGCAATGAATGTTTTCATATTAATTTCATGACATCAATGGGCTGCAGATATATACTCTACTTCAGCTGTCGATTGTGCAACCACACTTTGTTTTCTTGAACACCATGCAATAGGACCACCTGCATACATAAGCACATATCCAGTTATACTTTTTCTTTCATTTGGATCCCCTGCATAGTCTGAGTCACAATACGCAATAATTTTCATATCTTTTTCTTCATTTCTTGTTGTGTATAGAATACATTTCCTGAAGTTGAGTTTAAATATCTCAGTGTTCTCTTTAAATTTTGGATGTCTTGTTGGTTTGGATTATCCATTGATCTGCTTTCATAATTGACAGCAAATGCCATATCAGATCGTGTTCTACAAGTGAGAAACAATCAACTTCCTATTGCCTCCCTGTATGGAAACTTCAGTTTTGTTGTGTTTTCATGTAGTTTTTCTTGTGTAGAGATTGGTGTTCTCACATATTTGGAGTTTTCCATTCCATATCTTTTGATAACTTCATTTGCATATTTTTCTTGACTGATTAATATACCATCTTCATTTCTCTTGATTTACAAACCCAAATAACTTGTTGGATTTTTATTCAGTACAATAACAAAATTCTCTGTCAATTTCTGCATCAAAGTTTTCATCTGGTTATAATCTTCTCCAAACAACATTCCATCATCAACACGTATAGCGAGGTACATTTTCTTTTTAGTATTTGCTTTGAACACACATTGGTCTGATTTCAGCTGTTGAAAGTTTTCACATATGAGAACATCAGTAAGTTTCTTGTTCCATTGAAGTGGTGCTTGTTTTAGTCCACACAATGCTTTATTTAGTAAACAAATTTTTCCATGAGCATTGTATCCTTCTGGAACTTTCATGTATATCTTTTCCTCCAATTCTCCATGAAGAAAAGCAGTTTTGACATCAAATGTCATTATTTTTAAATTTTCCTATGCAGCAGTAGCAAATAGAAATCTCAAAAGAACTTATTTGAACTATAGAACAGAAAATGTCTTTAAAATCTAAATCAACTTCTTTCTGTTGACATCCTCTCGCCACCAGTCTTGCCTTATTTCTTCTTGACTATAAAAATCCATCACTTTCACTTTAAAAATCCATCGTCCAGTTATAACTTCTTTTCCACAGGCAGAATTCTCATCGACAAGAGTCCATGTTTTGTTCTTCCCAAGAGATTCTTTCTCTTCATTTATGGCTTTAATCCATTTTTCTCTGTCTTTACTTTCCATACAGTCTTGATAAGTAAATAGAATGTAGTCATCATATTTCTTCGGTATTTATATTTGTCATCTTGGTCTCTGATGTATATTTAATTCTTTTTCATTTACTTCTTTGATTTCTTGTTCCCTTTCTGGTTCACATTCATTTTCTTCAATTGCAGTATCAATATCTTCATTTATATTTTCTTCTTCTTCAAAAACATGATTTTTTACAGTCAATTCAATTTCTTGATCATTGTTCTCTTGGAATTCACAAGTAAATTTAACATCTCTGGATTCATAGAATTTTCTGGTTTTGGGGTTCCAAATAACATATCCCAAATATGTATAACCCACAAAAATAACTTTTTCACCTCTAGCATTGAGTTTTCTCAAGTATCCAAGTTTTTTTGTGTAAACAACAGATCCAAAAATCTCAAGATTTGATAAACCTAGTTTCTTTCCATACCACATTTCAGCTGGTGTCACATCAACCGTAGATGTTGGACTTGTGTTCATTAGATAAGCTGCTGTCAAAACAGCATATCCCCACATTTTATTTCCAATTTTTGAGTCGTTCAGCATGGCTCGTACTTTATTCATAATTGTCAGATTTACTCTTTGAGCCTTACCATTGAGCTGTGGAGTTTCTTTGATAGTGTAGTCAATTACTATTCCCTTTTCTTTACACCAGTTTTTAAATTCATTGCTTTTGTACTTTTCACCTCTGTCACAACGTATCTTTTCAACTTTAGTGCTGAAGTGTGTTTCTGCTTCATTGACAAACTCTTTGATGTATTCTTGTGTCTTATCTTTTGTGTGTAGGAGATATACTTTCATAAATTGTGTGTAATCATCCATACATGTTAGAAAATACTTTTCATTGTTATGTGTCGAAGGAGTTATTTTTCCATAAACAATCAGTGTGAAAAATTTCCAAAGGTCGTCTAGCTCTATTTCTTAAAGTATTAAAAGATTTTCTTGTTTGTTTTGCAATTGCACATGATTCACAGTGAGGAACATCTTCGTCAGTTTTCATTTTCACATTAACACCATCACATATTTCTGGAATTTTCTTAAGATAGTTGAAATTCAAATGTCCCATTTTCATATGCCATTTTAATAAATTATTTGTTTGTGTTAACAAGGCTTCTTTTGCATGTTCTTCTTTTACATCAATGACATAAAGACCTCTTTCAGTTTTATTTCCTCCCAGAACAACATTGCCTCCTTTAATAATAATTTCTCCACCTTTGACTATTTTAACTTTTTCTTTATCAAATATTGCAATGCCCCCTTTTACTGTCACAGCATTTATTGATAGCAGATTTCTTGTCAATTCTGGTACACATGATACATTTGTCAATAATATTTCTTCTGTTTCGACATTTCCTTGAAGATTAGAATGCATAAATTCACCATTTGCTGCTTTTATTTTCATGTTGTTGCCTTCTTTTAAATCTGACATGATTTCTTTTTCATGTGACATTTGTGTGTCTACAACAAAAGTTGTATCATTTCTTCTTTCAGTTCTTTCTGATACCATTGCATCTGCATAGAAAACTGTCTTTTGTTCCATGTTTTTCAAAGTTTTCACGCTCTTCTTTGTAGAAACAGTTTTCAGATGGATGATTTCTTTGTTTACAAAACTTGCATGGGGGAAATTCTTTCTTGTTTTTGTAGTAACATTCGCCAAGATGCTATTTATCAGTGGCGTAGCGTCAGGGGACGCTGAGATGCTGAGCATCCCCGTATATAAGAACCTTAAATACTGTATTGATAATCTTACAAGTGGTCTGTTGAGCGAAACACGTTTTGTATTAATTTTAAATTGATTTCCTATGATTGAATTCGGTGGACTGTTGAAGCTGGCCTCTGATTGCTTGGAAGCTAAAATACTTCAGCGTCTGCCGCCAGATTGCGACGAGCAATGACGCATGCGCAGATGGCGAGGTTCCCCTCTCCCCTCTTCACCCCTGGCTCAGAGAAACCCGACTGCTTTACGCTAGCGTCTACTGCGGAAAGAAGCTCGTTTGTGCACGAGAGCGCAGCACACTTCAGGCGTTCAGTAAATTATCTTTCTCTCTCTCACTCGGGAGTCCCCGCTTGGTCATGGGTACTAACTGTAGAAATAGTGCCTGACTACTATTTCTTAATTAATATCCAAGAAATTGTATTATCTCTTAAATAGATTACATATTATTTAAGTCTGCAATGTATAACAAATGGTCTTATTGCCATTCGCGTATAAGAATTAAAGCTGAGCCATTGTATAATTTGCTTTCAAGAGATCGGCAGCCCTGACTGCTGTGAGGATTTTGTGGGAAGCGCCTACACCGTCGTAAGCAATCGAGATCGTGGAAGTAGTCCCAGTGTATCTGCCTTGTGTTGCGTTCGCCTGTGAGACGAAGTAGTTGATAGTGACATTTTGTGTGTTATTATTGAGCATCCCCAAACGTGAAAGTCACGCTACGCCACTGCTATTTATGGCAGAACAAACACTGTATCTTCTTTTAACACTCACTTTTATTTTCTTTGTTTTTTTTGCACTCATTTATGTAATGACCAAAGACTTCGCAATTGAAGCACTTACCAGATTTGTGATTTTGCTTTTGATTCTTCTCTTTCTCTTTGTAAACCTGTGTTTTATACGCCACTTTAATTTCTTCTTTGTCACCTTTGTGTTTTTCTTCTTCAGACATGAGCCTGAAGAGAGAGATATATGTATCTCTCCTCTATGCACCTCTGTATATTGTATCTCTCCTCTATGCACACACATAACATAACAGCAACCTTCATCTTTTTTGTTCACACTAGTGCCAACATAAGAAATGTAAATATTTTACTACCAACAACCCGGGAAATGAGAAAATAATTTAAAACTCCTTAATTTTCCTCATTCACCAATATCATTTCTGACACTTTGGTCAATTAGAGCACAAAAATAATTTGTTTACTTAATTTAAAAACAAATTCAGTAAAAGTAATAACGGTTCACGTACTGCTTCAAGGATACAAAAAGTTGATTGAAGATCACAACTTACCAAAACATAAATGTGTGCCCTCATATTTTAATAATGAGAGCACTCTCAAATTCAACTATTTTCAAAATTGTACTTGTTGTATGGTCAGACATTTTTCTCTTAATCTGAAATTGAAAAATATTTCATATTCTGTTCCCAGCCGTTTGTGGTGGCCGCCTGGAGTTCAAAACTTCCGGGCATCTTGAATCGCCCAACTTCCCAGAGGACTACCAGCCTGGCAAAGAGTGTGTGTGGAGAATTAGCGTACCCTTGGACTACCAGGTCGCTCTCAAGTTCCAATCTTTTGAGGTAAGCTCACACGTTCTAGTCGAAATATGTGTAACTAGCTGAACCTGTGCGATTACATCGCACAGCAGTAAGTGCTGTAGGAAAGTTAGAAAATAAAATACTGCATATTTACAACAATAATTAAGTTTCGCATTTACCAAGATCTTTAAGGCCGGTAAATATACACAGTACAGGTTTCGTGCAGATTGGATGTACAGAAAACGTGCAGACCAGACTGCACGATTTCTACCTGAAAACGTTTGAGCATGTTCGTAACTTTTCATGCATAAAGCTTAGTTTGACTCAAGTGCCTCTAGCGGCAAAATGTTTCATTAATGAATTTGTTAATCCACGCGAAGGTAATCGGCCATTTTGATTTTGTTGCTATGTGTGTCCAAATTCGATTGTGTCAAGTGATATGATAAACTATCTCCTTCCCTATTCCTGTCATCCTATTTTTCTTCTCTATGCTCCTCATGGTTAATTAATACTTTATAAAGATTACAGCAAGAACGCACACCAGAAATACAGTCACTGAAAGTTTGGTATCAAGAAATCGATGTTTAAAACATTGATGTTTTAAAATCATCGGCATCGATGTCGCATCCCTAAAGGGCACAGGCACTTTTGTAGGCGCAATTCAGTTGTTTCCCGGTAGACCCCAGCCACAGCCTACTAGACATCTACTACTACTAGATGTCTAGTAGGCTGTGCCCCAGCAGAATATTGTGGCAAATCGTTCAGAATTCATACAGAAAACGTACGGACCTAGTATGCATGACGTTTGGCTTTTATACTTCTAGTTTGAGATCTTGAAGTTTCTGTACAGTAACCGTTTGAGAGAATATATATATATATAGTTAGAAATATTTTCAGTCAGAAACTGAGTTTTCTAGTATTCGTTGTGCAGCTGTTCCAGGTGTTATTGCTCCCCGTCTACCCTCAAGATTCAATTTACGTCACAGATGAAATTTGCGATTTATCGGGACAAATTTCACATGAGGGAATCGACGAGAATCGAACCCGGACCTCATTGGTGAAAGGCGAGCGACTTTGCTCTTGAGCCACGAGACGTTTGGAAAACACTGTCTAATACACTTAAATCCTTCGCCTTCTTTGTCTATTCCTTTTACGAAATTCACGAGGTCCAACTTAATGTGCAGAGTACTTAATGTTCAGGCAGTACCTTGCCTGGATCGATCAGAGGTTAATACTTGTCATTGTTGGTACCGGGCTTTCTGACTTTCTGGGGGGTCACTCCTTTTGTGAGAAATTTTCCTGTAGCTCTTGAGTCTCAAAGACACAAAAAACAAAAGTGCTTTGTAAATCCACCTTCCAGACCAATATATAATATTGAAAATACCTTTATATCTCCACAAATTTGCCAACCATGATCTTTGTATTTGATACGATTTAAAATGATGGCTTTATTCAAGCCGGAGAAATGATGCACTTCGCGGGATCTTGAAATTAAAAATGTTGAAATTACGTTACTTGGCTTCATATTAAACAGAGATTGCTTCATATTAAACGCAGTAAGAATCCGAACGACGCACATAGGGGTATTGTGAACGAAAAGCTGGCCAAAATTATTTCTTTGCTAGAATTTACTTCAAAATAGATCATATAAGTATTTATACAAGTTAACATATTTTGGCAACTACTTAATAAAAGCTTACACAAGTTATTAAATGTGCATTAGTTAATTGTGTAAGTAGAAACACTACTAAATAGTTCTGGTTAAATGTGTTACACTAGTCTACGTAATATAATTCACCAATTCTCGATATTGCCAGACGCTAACCTTCATCATTATCTTCTTCTCCTTCATCATCATCTTCTCCATTATCATCACTTCTTCTCCATCATCATCTCCATCATCTTCTCCATCATCATATCTTATCCATCATCATCTTTTCTCCATCATCGTCATCTTCTTCTCCATCTTCTTGACCATCATCATCTTCTTCTTCTTCTTCTCCATCTTCTTGACCATCATCTTCTTCTTCTTCTTCTCCATCTTCTTGACCATCATTATCTTCTTCTTCTCCTTCTTCTTCTTCTCCATCTTGTTGTTCTGCCTTGTACTTGTACCATTTTCAAAATGTACAGTTTCCTGCATCACTAGAAATTCCAAGGCGTCTTTAGAGAATGGTTTCTTTGTTCTTTTTACAGGTGGCAGGGAACATGACAGTAGTGGATCTGAGCTCAGTAATATTCTGTTCAATACATCCTTGTTACAAGCTTTTCTTGAAAATTTTCTTGCAACATCCAATCTGTACTGACGAAAGTGCTTGTTTCTGGCTTCAGCTGCTTCTTCTAAAAGCTGGCCTATTGGCACAATTACATGCTCTATAATTGTTGGTCCATGAGCCAATATTTTATGTACAGTCACCCATAAAGTCTCACATAAAGTTCCGCAGTTTCTCTACAGAAGACTGCAAAATTTGTTAGTTTGTATTTTATACCCACTTGAAATTACTTCTAGAATAATTCTAAACCTATTTATGAGGTCAAAATTCTCCCCGGTTATTCTTGAAGCTGTCCGTGGATCGGAAAAGAATCTGCGTAAAGTGTTGCCATCATCAATGTGTCAGGGTCTTCTTCAAGGTCGTTTCTTGGTTCCAATTTGTTGAAATCTTCGGATGTTCTCTTACACACACAACGCATTGTAGACTAAGTGTCTGTAATAGCATTGTACATTTTCGCATCTACCATAGTAAGCAATAATGTAAGCTTAATTTTCAAAACGCCATTTCTTATTGTCACTTCTAACCTGATCAAGTTCTGTATTTGATTAGTTCTGCAGGGAATTTCTTCTTTAGTTACATCATTGGTCTCCTGCACAAATCTTGTACGAATAGATCTACAGAATTGCGGACTGGAGGGAGACGCATTTTGCCAGATAATTTTTTGGTATTGTCATCATTTACAATTAACCTTAGAGGTACAAAGGAACTTTGGAATATATTTGCATCACTGTCTGCATTATTTTGAAAATGTTGTTTAAATTGGGTCTGCTGAGAACCATCGCAATCCCATTTTGATACTAGTTCTAGTTTTTCTTTCTTTTGTTCTGAAATGTTTTCCAGAACTTCATCTAAATACTTACATAGCCGAGAAATGGTGTGGTCTAACAAATCTTGTAGATTTGATTCGGCACAAATGTCAGTAATATGAAAGGACTCCGCCGTTGGATAGCATTCGGATTTTGCTTTCTGTATTAATGAACAGCAAGGATAGATGTCTCTGTTCTCACTTCGAATAATGGTGTATTTCCTTTGGGACAGACCATCTTCTACAAACACTGATAGAGCTTGCCTTGTTGTCAAGGGCTGAATGCAATTTTTCTTTTCGCTTTGCTGAAAGCTTGTTATTGCCCTACACACTTTTAATGATCTTTTCGGAGATTTCGACATATCTTTCATAATAGCAGACTCATCTGTTTTACCAGCAGCTCTTAAACTCATTTGGGCAGCGTAAGTCAGTGTGGACTCAGGTACTTGCTTCCGTAACTCTTCTGTCTTACGTCGTTTGCTGCGGTCACTTGACTCTCCAAATTCCTTTCTCGGTCAGCCCGCCTTTGTTTGGCCCATATTGGTAGTTTTACAGAACCGATAAGCCACTTTTCATTACGTTTAACAAATCTTTCATCCATATTAAATGCAGCTGTCCATTTTTGTTTGAATTAAGACTTGAGAAACCGTAATTTGCGTTTAAATTCTTTCACTCTTTCTTGTGGACAATTTGTGATTTTCAACAAATCATTCTCCATATATTTAATCCTATCATCAATTAAACGTTCAGAACACTGC